>MQRK01181685.1:21103-48334 GCA_001938485.1 Girardia tigrina
TTTAACACAATGTTGCATTAACAGAATTTATTTAATCTTTGTAATAATTACGTAACGCAGGAGGGGGTGGGTGGGTGGGTCTATGGAAACGTTACCAGGCGTTACAGGGTGGGTGGGTGTTTGGATGAAAAATGGCTATTTTTGGCGTTATGTAATTATGCAATGCCCCCTAACATATAATAACATTATCAGTACAGTAATGTAATATTTTGATCGTTTTACTGTCATCATTAGATGGCACTGATTTTATACTTTTTATAATACTTTTATTATATACTTACGTCTTTCAAAGCAAGTAAAGAAATTCAATCTTATTACCCCTAATCTACTATACAAATAGGTTGTTGCAAAAGACATGCAGGTTTTTGATTTTTTTGTATTTACCGCAATGTTATACGACTAAAGCATGTATGATTTTATGAGTCATTCGAAAGCTTAATTTACACTCTTTCAGACATATTTGTCTAAAACTTATTATAATGTTTCTTTTGTTAATAATTTCGATTTTAATTATACATGTCAAAGCGTGATTTTCGCAACATTTACTTCTATGAGTTCAATCTAGGGCGTAATGCAGCTCTATTCGCTTGAAACATCAACGAAGTTTGGGCAAGGGAAGTATCAACGAATGCACCATGCAGCGCTGGTATCAAAAGTTTCGCTCTGGCAATACCAGCCTGGAAGATGAGCCTCATGGCAGCCACCCATCGACGATTGACAACGACGAATTGAAGGAGATTGTGGAAGCCGATCCACGCACAACTGTTCTAGCACTCGCAGAAGAGCTTAACGTTGATACCTCAACCGTCGTTCGGCACTTGAATCACATTGGAAAGTCGAAAAAGCTCGATAAATGGGTGCCTCACGAATTGAACGAAAGTCAAAAAATCGTCGTTTTAAGATATCTTCCGCGCTTTTTCTGCGCAACAAGAACGACCCGTTTTTCTATCGGATTGTGACGTGTGATGAGATGTAGATCCTCTACAACAATTGGCGACGTTCGGCACAATAGTTGGACTTCGATGAGGCTCCTCACCACTTTCTGAAACCGAAACTCCACCAAAGGAAGGTTATGGTGACTGTTTGGTGGTCTGCAGCCGTTCTCATCCATCACAACTTTCTGAATACGGGTGAAACGATCAGCACAGAGAAGTACTGCCAACAAATTGACAAAATGCATCACGAGCTCCAACGTATGTGCCCGAGTTTGGTCTATATGAAGGGGCCAATTCTCCTCCACGACAACGCCCGGTCAAACATCGCAAAACTGACCTTACAAAAGCTAAACGAAAGCTAATTTGTCTACGAAACTCTACCTCATCCTTTGACGAACCTCTCGCCCACTGACAACCATTTTTTCAAGCATCTGGACAAGTTTAAAATAAAGTTTATTCTGTGCTGAGTGACATTTGCTTAAAGTTTAGGTTCAAAACCCAGTATTGCTTTTGCAACAAACCTAATGACATTTTTTTATCTAAATAGAAATTAATAGACTTAGAATTCTTAATTTGTTCCAGTTCAATAATTTTAACTGGGTTTCTCAATAAAAACAATTGAAATAATTTATTCATTATTTCAAAAGATTTTCTTGATTTTATAGAAGTAGATGAAAGAGACCAAGAACGATAATAAAAATTATTTTGTAATAGCCTTACAGAAACTTACTGTCTGATGAGGTACGCAACCCGATACCAGATTTTTTCAATTTATTTTTGGTTCAAAATAATCATTTCTAATAAATTAATAGATTTAGAAAGGCTCAAAAAGTGCACCACTAGTGGTCTGATAATGAGAGTAAAATCATGGAAATGAATATCATTTATACCAATAATGTAATTTTAATTGGCGTTTTTTTGCTTTTATAAAATTTGTCATATTACAATTGAAAAAAAATTACGAAAATTCTGTTTTACACATTACAATTTAAATTATAAAATAAACATTTACTAGCATCACCCACCTGTTGGATGAAGTTTTAAAGTTATGCGAGATCGATAAAGTTGCTCTTCACTGTCATGATACCAATGGAATGGCTCTGGCAAATATTTCACGTGCTTTAGAAATGGGCATTAGCGTTTTTGATAGTTCGATTGCAGGTCTGGGTGGGTGTCCATTTGCAGGACCGACAGCCAGTGGGAATGTTTCTACTGAACATGTTATTGATTTGTTTTTTAAAAAAGGAGTTCTCAGTGAATCTGTGGATCGAGATAAAGTGAAACAAGTAAATTTTCACGTTATTCATACTTTTTTTTATCCCCTCTGAAGGTTGGTCAATGGATTTCAAAGATTTTAAATGAAAAGAAGTTATTAAACGAAGTGTAAATAAATTAAAATGCATTGCCACATTGATAAATATTTTTTGTGATATTAAATAAAATTTATGATAATTTATTTTTTTTATATTATTATAATTTGGGTATTTTACTTGTACATTATTTGCCTGACATTTTTAATGAATCACCATTTATTATTATTTATTGTAAGTTTTTATAATTGTATTAGGTTGTCGAGTATCAAATTTGAAAGCCTAATTACAATAAATTCCAATGGTTATAATATATATTGATAACTGGTTTTAATAATCAGTATTTTAAAAAATGGAAAAAGCAGAAAATCGAACTATTAGGAAATACGAATTCTTATGTGGAAACTCAGCATCAGAAACAATGCTACTGCGCAGCAAACAGTCTCAAATTTCGTCTCAGAAAATTCGTGAAAGGTACTTTAAGCCTCAATGATGAGTCTTGGGGTCGCCCAAGAACATAAGGTAACCGTAGACTTGGATCCATCACAAATTGATTATAGTTTGTCACAAACTTTTGCTATTACAAAGCAAACAATAATGAATCACCTGACTCAAATTAGAAAAGTCGATTCCACATGAGTTGAACGTTTGAATGCTTGCTTGAAAACACTTTCTCGTTATAAATGTGATCACTTTTTGAATCGAATCGTCACTTGTGTTGAAAAGTGAATCCAATACGATAATTGCAAACATTCAGCATGCTTAGTGGACACGAATGAAGTACAAAACATAGTCCAACGCACAATACTCATCAAATTTGTTGGTGTGTCGTAGGTGTAATCCATTATCATTTCATGAAACCAAGATTGTCCATCACAGAAGATGTCTACTGCAACCAGTTGGAAGATATAATGCGGAAACTCAAAGAAAAACAACCGAGTTTTGTAAGCAGATTGACTCTAATCTTGCTACACGACAATGTAATTTTATCCACGGAATTGAGGATATCCTTTCAGTGCTTTTTCAATCTGATATGTACTATATATGTAAATATAAAACGTTTAGATACAACTTACTTCATATATTATTTCTGTTGGTAATTGATGTTTTCAGTTCCAATGCTGTGTTTATACAATAACTGTACCATCTTTTCGTATTTGTATCTCACTATCAAATACTCCATATACATACATTGTAATTGCATTATCTAATGCCTAATATATTTTGTGTTCCATTTTGATTTTCTTATACATTGAATTTATATTTGTTTCTAGATTAATATTAAATTATTGTGGCTAAAAAACTGATTTCAATTCGATTAAAATATTATAAATATATAATTATCGATCAAGTCCAGAAATTTCAATATAAAATTACTATAACATAATGAAATAATTATATATGGATGTAAATGGAAGTTAGTATTGTTAAAATATACAAAAAAATATTTTGTACTTTATTTTTAAATACCTTTTTAGATTATGGAGAATGAAAACGGATATTTAAGTAAAAATATATGGAATTATTTCAAAAGAACTGATAATAGCGATACAGCTACTTGCAAATTTTCTAGTAAGGCAATAGAATGCAAAGCGTCGACAACTATGGATTACATAGGCATTTAGTTGAAGGGAAGCATTGAATGAAACGAATGTTGGATGAAACAAGCAAACCGAATTTTGAATCAAATAAAAAACAAACATTAGAAACATATTTTATTGTAAACAAAAAACAAAATATTGAATATATCGCTTCAAAACTTACTGTCCACGACGGATTTTCAATTAATGATATAACAAAAATCGAATTTATTAGAAATAGTTTAACAGCCCTCTGGTTTTATTTACCAAAAACCCAACAGATGTTTTCAATTTGATATATAAATATTATGAAAAAAAGTTAGAAATTATTGAAAAAATTAATTTGATGAAATCCAATAATAAAAAATTCTCGCAGTCAATCGATGAGTGGACAAGTTTTAAAAACAGGAGATATATGAATATCCAATTATATTATAATGGCGGAGAATCCGAAAATTTTGGCTTAATTCGTATAGATGAATCTTGTTCTGCCGAAAAAGCCATTGAATTAGTTGATTTAAATTTGAAATCATTCGGTTTAAATTTTTCAACTGATATAGTTGCTACTACAAGTGATGGTGCAAGTGTGATGATAAAATTCGGTAGATTTTCATTAGCATATCAACAATTATGTTATAATCATGCAGTGCATTTAGCTGTTATTTCAACATTTTATCAAAAAAGTTTTAGCTCTAGTGTCCAAAATAGTGATGGTGGTGGCTTCGATACCGACTCATCAGGAGATGAATATGACTGGCAATATATTATTGGTGATACTGATAGTAGATCAACTGCAGCTACTGAATTTAATTTAAAATTTACTATTATAAAAAAATACGAACTATCGTTAAAATGTTTAAAAACTCAACTGTAAGAAATGCTTTACTGGAAAATTACGTAAAAGAAGACGAGAATCAAGAACTACAACGTCTACTAGAAGTGAAGACACGATGGAATTCAATTGAAATAATGATCGAAAGGTTTTTAAGAATTAAAAGCCCAATAATGAAAGTTTTAAAAGATTTAAATTCAGAGCATTTGTGGAATCCTACTATTGATGAAGTGCTAGCTTATGATATATTAAATGCTTTGAAATCAGCTAGAGTATCTACTGAAGCACTCAGTCGTCGTTATATGAGTTTATTATCTGCTGAAGGTGTACTGAAATTTTTATTTACAACTCTTAAAAATAACAAGACTGCAATAAGTTCATCTCTTTTAGAAGAAATAAAGATTCAAATATCAAAAAGAAGAGACGTTACGTTAGTATCACTGCTTAAATTTCTACAGGACCATAATACTTTTTGTATTCCTGAAGATCAACATGATGAGGATATTTTTTTCAGTTAAGTTCTAAAAGTGAAGTAATGAAGAGAGACAAAATGATTTTAAAACGATTGTTTAAAAACACTGATGAAGATGTAGATGTGGATATGGTAATAGAAAATGATGACGAAAATTGTATTACAATTACTGAAGAAAATAATAACAATTAATAAAATATATAATATGAGCAAGCAATTGGAAGAATCAATTTCAAAAACACTGGCACGAAGCAAAATTGAGAGCGATGACGAATATCGTGTACTTTCAAAAGAAATAAGTATTTATGAAGCAACTGGAAATATAACCGAAAATTTAAAGAAACTAAAGGAAGCAATAATGACTATAAAACCTACTTCAACAGAAAATGAGAGAAACTTTTCTGTTTCAAATAACTTTTCATCCAAATTAAGAGGACGTTGGACAGATAAACATTTAAATTGTCTTTGTTTTTTGAAAAATTATTTTCAAAAACATGAAAAATAATATATCTGTTTTATTGAAATTGTTATTCCCTTTATTGTATTAGTTGGAACCAGTAGATTTTATGGTTATTGCTTCCTTTATTTTTCATGATTATTTTTTTCAATAAATTGTATTTGTAATACAAAAAAATATAGTTATATATGTATGAATATTTTTATTTAATTATTTTTAATGAATTATTTAATTTATAATTTTTGTTTTCAATAAAAGCAATACCAAAATATCATTTATTTGTTCAAATTTGACTCTTTCGTGTAGTTTTTATATAGGATTTTTATTCGGGAAATCCGGAGAATTCTCGGGAATTTTAAAAATCATCCCGATTCTCGAGAAATATATCTTTATCAAAAATGAGAATTCCCGAATCTTGAAAATTAAAAAAAGTAGGGAAACCAGAAACTCTAGTCACGGTTGCTATTGATATAGTAACCGTTACCATAGTTACAACCGTCTTGAATCATTGTATCCGTTGCTAATGAAAAACGCCCTTGCTTACCGTTGCTATGGGGACCAGAACCGTTGCTAGGGACCCAGGAACCAATGAGAAGTCTTGCCAAGGTTCCGGGGACCAACAGGAACCGTTGCTAAGGTGATCGTGACCGTTGCTATGGTAACCGGACCTGTTACCATGGAAACGGGCTCACCCCGGGGGGTCAATTATCGATTGAGAGAGAGTGCCCATTTTTCCCCTTCTCATTTATTATTATATTTCTTTTTAATTTACTTATCAAAGTCAGTTTTGACTTAATCTAGAAGATGTCAAATAAAGTATGTTAATCAATAAAAATTCCTAATCAGGCTTTTTAGAGCAAGCTGATTTTAAACTTTGCTTAACCATTACATTTTAAAGTTTACTTATGAAACATTTCGAACTTTATTAATTTCAAGAAATTTTGACTTGATTGAACTAAAAGATGTCAAATACGGTTTATAAGTCAATAAAAATTAAACATTCACTGCAATTGAATTCATATTGAAATTTACATATTTTTTACATTTCGTTTATCAATTTGATTAATTACGCGTCCAAAGACAATCATGGAACAACATGATACTTAATTAAATTTAAAGGTAAACTAAGTAAACAGTTATGGAAACATTCAAATTGATTCAAAAAGCAAATGTTTATCAATATCAAACACTTGAAAGACACAAAAATTTTTTGGAAGAAACAATAAGTGGAGGACGACGAATGAGTTTAAAGGTTAACAAAAATTCAAGCAGAAGAATGGATTTAAATAGAACAAGAAGCCATATTCAAAGATTTCAATGAAACACGGAGAATGATCTAAGGTAGTAAATATAAACAACGAAACAATTTATCTTATTATGAAAGAGGATTTGGCCAAACCAAGGTCTGTGCTTTGGTATTTTCATTATAACTCGAAAACAAAGCGTCAAAATGCCGAATGGAAGTTGAAATCATTGCTTTTCTTACACTTTACTTTGCTAATCTATCTTTTAATCAATCTTTTATCTAAATCACTTTTATATTGCACACTACATACAGTTATTTGCATCAAAATATTTTGATTCAAAACCTAAACCTTTATATTTTTGTCATTAATTAAGACTCAAAAATTTTATACCAATGATATGATTATTGTCTTTCTGAATAATTTAATGAATAAAGAATGGTAATTAAAATAAAAGTACGACTTAAAAAAATCAAAACGTTCACTTCATCGTGTAGGTACTGCTTGTACCCTAGAAAGAGACCGCCATTTAAATTTTTACGCATGGTAAAATCAAAATTTATTGAAAAGACAACCTTGAATTAGATATTTAACGGTTTAACTAAAAGAATATTAATTAAATAGAATTTTCATTTCTCACGAAAGATTATTGAATTAATTGTTCCATTTAAAAAGTTAATTTTAATGTTTTCTTCTTGCTAACATTCTTGAAAATGACTTTTACTATGAAATAAATATCTTTTGGCCTCCATTTAATTTAACATAAAAATATAATTACAATGATATCAAATTGAAATGTATCGAAATTTAATTTAACTAATTATTGTAGGTCATTTAAATACATTTTATAATAATGATACTAGGAATTATTTAACGACCATCCACTTATTTTTGGACAATAATTCAGATATTATAATATTGTTATTAATAATACTTTCTTTTCAAAATATAAAATTTATAATAAATGCTATTTTATTTAATTTTAAATATTTTAAAATCTTTATAATGCATTCATAAATTATTATATTATGATTTATTAGAGACATAATCTACAAATAAGTTATATTTATTTATAAAATATTTATCTATTGCTTTTTTTCAACCAAACTTAATATTTCCTGTTTTAAAAAAATTCCTTCATTTACCATTAAAAATTAATTATGATTAAAAGATTAAAGAAATTAAAATATGAAAAAAAAATTTTTCAACCAAAAAATTATACAAAAGCTAATGTTTATAATTTCAAAATATTTAATTATATTAGTGGTGATATAGTGGGTCTATATAATTATCTAGACGATGTTGGAATAAGCTGCGGAGGAACAAGAATAACCAACCTACGATTTGCTGATGACATAGACCTAATCGGCAAAGATGAGGCAGAGATTCAAGAACTCACGAACAGATTACACAAAGCGTCAAACAATTTCGGAATGGAAATAAACAGACAAAAAAGCAAAGTAATGGTTTCAGGAAACCATAACAACGAGGTTAAACTGGAGATTTTCATTGAAGGGGAGAAGCTGGAACAAGTAAGGAGTTTCAAATATTTAGGCTCTACTATTACAGAGAATGGGGGAAGCGAAGAAGAAATCAGAAGCCGGATTGGTATATCAACAAGCGCAATTTTTAACCTCAAAGAAATCCATCTCACTAGCTGATTGAAGATCACTAAGGCTGTTGTCTGGGCAACACTCCTCTATGGATGCGAGAGTTGGACAATAAATCAGAAGAGTGTGGATAGGCTTAAAGCGTTTGAAATGAAGTGCTACAGGAGAATGCTGAAGATCACGTGGAAAGAAAAGAAGACAAATGACTTTGTTTGGAGGAGAGTGACAGAAATACTAGGTAAATGACCGGAATCAATAGAAGATATCATCAAAAAAAGGAAGCTGAAATTCTACGGTCATCAAATAAGAAAACAAGTATTAACAAAGGTTATGATTGAGGGAAGAGTGGAAGGAGAAAGACCAAGAGGAAGACCAAAGAGGCAATGGATGGACGATTTAAAAGAATGGACTGGACTGAGTATGGAATGTCTGAGAAAAGAAGCTACAAATAGAAAGATGTGGCGAATGCTTGTGCATAATTGGGTGCACCCACGGCCCAACGGCTAAGGTCAAAAAAAGAAGAAGAATGGTGATATTACATTAATAAATTTCAATAAGTTAATTATTTATTACCTTTATTTATAATAAAATACAAGGTTATTGAACCGACAAAAAATTAATTAAGACATTTTTATTATGTCTAATAATTTAATTTTTTAAGTTAATAAATAAAGTAAAAATAATTGAATAACAAATAACAAAAGTCCATTTGAAAACTTTTTGAAGCACCCAATTGAAGTTTGAAACAGTCCATTTTAATGGAATTGTTAAATTTAACACATTATGTACTGAAAAATTAATAACAAAAAAATCGATTACTGTAAATATTCTAACACACGTCTGTCGGCTTTTATTTTTTCAGAAAAAAATATTACGCAGGCCTTCATAAGAATGTATTTGTTTTCTATAAAAATTTAAATCTAAAATTGATTTAATAATTAATTCATTTATTCATAAATTACATCTGAAGGATTAAAGAATGATAATTCTACTTATTTAATATATACTTTCGGATATTTTGCTGTTTATGGCATCAATAAATTTCATCTTTTGCTATTATTAATTCTTTATTATTTCATATTAAACACACTGAAAAACTCTTAATTTTTTAACCAACAATCTTCTCATTTTCGATGTTAAGAACATTGAGACAGTTTTCATTTCAATTTTTTATTATTATCACAATTAGAGTGATTACAACTCTCAGAAGATCTTTTACCGTTTGACATCGTTCTAATTATTTTTGTTTTTTCTATTTTTAATCATGATTACTCGAACAATTTTTCTAAATCTTAAAATTTTTAATTTTTAAAAATATTAATTAAAAATAATAAGTTTAACCGTTTCTTAATAAAAACCCAAAATAATAAAAATGTTATCAAAATTTTAAATTTTTATTTTAAATTTTATTTATTTCTAATTAAATGATTTTCTTTTCAAAAAAATATTAAACTTAATTTTAATTGTAAATTTAAAAAAATATCAACTTATCAAATGATTATTTTAATTATGTTCAAATAGTCAATCACTTTAAATTTTAAAAAAATGCAAATTTCCATCTGGGTGGTAGAATCACCATTCTAAGTTCAGCATATTCAAATCAACATACAGCATCAATACATTCACACATTCAAATAATTTTAAAATATTCCTCATATTTGAAATTCAAATTTAAGTAGTTTAAACCAACATATATCCGTTGGTTATAATAATTAGGAATTATTCAATATAATAACCTCGATTTTTTAATTGCTCTTTGGTTTCATTTAAAATGTGATATGAGGCGCTGTCGAATACTCTAAGTACTTTGTTTATTTCTCTAGTTAAAATGGTGGAATTTTAATTTATCCATATTTTAAATAACCTTGAATTCATCCAAGGCTTGATGGAAGTTAATGTTATGATTCAATTCTTCTCAGTAATAGTTTCCATTTTGTCTTTGGTGATAATTGTTGGATTTAACTTTTTTTCCAATTGCAAAAGCTGAGCACATTCTAGTAATTCACATTCTTGAGAACTTGACAGATGTTAAAGGCATTTTTTCTTACCAACTTTATCGATTGTAAAAAGATCTTCAATAAAAAACTTTCATCTAAGTCAAATATACTTTCCCGTTTGATATTATAGTTCTGGACTATTCATTAAAATTCTTCCTAAATGAAACAGCTCTTGCAATTATTAGGTGTACAAATATGAATGTTCGTTTCACTTTGTCTAATATTATTCCATTAATAAACTTTTTTTATAACATTTGTTTGTATCTATAATGTAGAGTGTTTTAAGCACTATCTAATACTTTTTGGATTTAAAAAAATTAGCATATAAAATTTTATTGTAATTTTCCAGATGACCACCGAAGCTCCAACTAATGAGCATTTGCAGGAAGTTCTTTTATTCATGTTTAACTCGAATAAAAGTGCCGTCGATTCTCAAAAAATGATTGCTGAAGTATATGGGGAAGATACAATTACTGCCAGAGACTGTCAGAAATGGTTTAAGAGGTTCCGATAATGCGATTTTAATCTGAGCAACAAAGACCGCGGGTGACTACCAAAGCGGTTTGAAGACAATGAACTACAAACCTTTCTTGATGAAGATGATGCCAAAACGCAACAACAATTAACTTACACGTTAGGTGCGACTCAGCAAACAATTTCAAATCGGTTACATGACATGGGCAAGATTCATAAAGAAGGACGATGGGTGTCGCATGAATTGACTGAACGACAGAAAGAAAATTGAAGAACGTGTGAACTTTTGCTTGACCGGTAGCAACGCAAGTCATTCATCCATCGAATTATCCCTGGTGATTAAAAGTACATTTATTTCGATAATCCAAAACGAAATAGATCATGGACAGACCCAGGAAAGGAGCCAAAGATGACTCCCAAGCATAACGTCCATGGAAGGAAGGTACAACTCTGCATATGGTGGGTTCAGAAGGGTATAATGTATTATGAACTTCTGAAACCTTATGAAACTGTTACAGTGGCTCGCTATGAAGAGCAATTAATCAATCTGAATAGAGAAGTTGCCACCAAGCAGGAATGGAACGCAAGACACGAGTGCCATGCGAGACCTCATGGTGCAAAACCGGTCATAAATACAATAAAAGAACTAAACTGGGAAATCTTAACCCACCCACCCTACTCTCCTCTTATTGCTTAATCGGATTATCACTTATTTCGATCAATGGCTCACGGATTGGCGGAACAGAAGTTCACAGAATTGCTGCATTATTGAGATAGAAGCGTAAAACGTGTAGTGGTTTCAGAAGTTGCTCAACAACGATTAATTCAGTACATTCATATAAAAAGTTGTATGAAAATATGCGAAACATCTACTTCTAGTCTCAAATGCGGGAGACAATCCCGAATGTTTCTACATGTTTTATTTGTGCAAAACTGAAGGTATCAACAAAGGAATTATTTTTACCTCGAGATTATACAATAATATTTGAACAAATTGTTATAGATATTGCACATTTTCCCCTTCTAAAAAGGGAAAGAAATAATTACTTGTTATAGTGGATAGATTTAGTTGGATGATTGTATTGATGCTATTGCGTAATTAATTTGAAAGGACGTTGATTGCAGCTATTCAAAATAAATGGATTTATCTATTCGAAAACCCAGATACTTTTTATCTGGTAGGGGAAAAACATTTGCATGTAACAAGTTACGGGAGATGTGTAAAACCTTCATTATAATCCAAGAATTTACGTCTACGTACCAACATCAATTCAACGGATTAGTAGAGTACACAATTCGTTAAATACGTGACATTGTAGTTACCCATTATTGGATCTCAAATAAATTTTCTAGATAAGGAAAATTACTACCAAAAATAAAATTTTTACTTAATACAACTCGGCAAAGCTCTATCGGTTGTAATCCATTTGAGGTTATATTTAGCCGGAAACTGAATTAAATGGTACTTTCAATAGAATACCCCATACACAATCCAATGTGATGATAGTTTAACAGTTCGAAGTGAAAACATTTCGAGAAAGATTTGAATATCATTAAACACAATTCCTAAAGGCTTAGTATATTTTTTTACTGAAATCTGATCTGAATATGACAATTAATTGTTTCATACGGAAATTTATAGGATTAATTGCGATTTTGGAATTTAAGAGTAGAAATTGAATTTTTCATAAACGAGACAGGCTACTCCATCGTTACAAGACTACATATGATTTTGGATGTGTCTCGCAAGCCAAGTAGTGGTGGACATAATAAGAAACTGACAAACGCCCAACGAGCCAGCACCTGTCGATGGTCAGTAAACAAAATGGGTGTGTCACTCCGACAAAAAGCCAAGAATCACAATGTCAGTCACCAAACCATCAGAAATGTTCTCAATGAACGGAGATTTTATAAACGAATTAAAGTTCCACAGTACACCTCTGAACAAAAGAAGACTGTGAAACATCGTGCAGGAAAATTACTTGAAATTTTGAGAGGAAAAATAATTCTCAGGGATGACATGGAGTGTTATTTCAAACTCAAATCTGATTATTTACCCGAAAACGATCACTTTTACACCTCGAACATCCAAACCACTCCCCCTCTGATTGAGCTGAAAAGAAGTTTCCCATTCAGTTGATGGTCTGGATCTGTGTTTCAGAGGATGGAAAGGTTGGTGAAGCATCAATGTCAAATTCTATCAGAAACATTACATTAACACTGCACTGGTTCGCTTTAATGAAAAAGAGAACCGAGAGAGCAATATTGTGTTTTGGCCAGACCTTCAGCACATTACGCAAATCCACGCTGCAATTGTTGGAGTCACTTCATATCCAATTTGTGCCCCAGACATCCAACCCTCCAAACTTTTTTCAATGCCGTCCAGTGGAGAATTTTTGGGTTCATAAATCCGAAGTTCATAAGGGAGGCTGGGAGGCCACGAACATCATACAGTTGGAGCGTAAGGTGAAGAAATCATAGAAGGAAATTTTCATGTCGCATTTGCGCAATGATTGTGGACTGTCAGAGCCCGAATAAGATGTGTGTACCGTAATGGACCATTGTCTCTTGTTTAATGTGTATTTCATATTCTACTTGTCCTGTTCATTCGCTAAAAAGGTTTTACCTCGATTAGGCCTTTATTTGTTCTTTTTTTGGGATTGACAAAAATGTCCAGATGTTGCCTTTACACTCGTTATCATAACAGAATGCTGGATGTAAACTTGATCAATCCACTACGATGATGGTCGAATAAATTATCCATTCTCGAAATCTCAAGTGATACACAAAAACCAGTGTTACATTAATACAATACAATACTAAATTTTTTTAATATTTTTTTTCGTACCATTTTTCTGACTATCATTCAAAAAACTTATTTGTATTAAGATTCCAAAATAAATTATAAATATTGAAAACACAGCCCTAGAATCTCGTCTAGAAATCACACTATCCCATCAAGTATTTATTTGAAAAAGGCACGAACATTCCTCGAGGAGTAATCATGACTTGAAACATGCAAAACACGATATTCAACAATCATCATGAAATATCGTTGCGATGGAAAGATTACATTAAAACGTGTCATAAAAGAAAAATTCAAAAATCATGAGGAATCGAAAATTCAAAGGTAAATAAATGAAGACAATTTCGATCAACATTTTCTATTCCTATTTGTGACTCATCGATCAAGAAACAAGTAATAACCAATCACACAGATGACGTTATAATATTAGTCTCTAAATATTACTGTCTTAGTCCGTGGCGTATGGCGCCTTCATTTGATACGGAGCCGATGCCTGAATTTGAATGAATTTTTAAAGATAAACTATGACTAAATACATTATGAGATTATTCTACAGTAAGGTGAAGTGATACATGAAGCGAATATAAAAAATAACGTTTTTCCAACTGCCGCTTCCTTTCTCTAAGTAGTGTCCAAAAACCATACAAAAAATTATAAAAATGTGAAGGTAAATGAATAAGCACGAAGCATCTTGTCATTACATCTTCCCATTTTACACTGTTTCTCACTTCATTTTGAAAGATTACAAATCAATTTTGAATCGTGATCCAAAAAGTTATTGTTTTCCAAACTCAAAAAATGAACAATGTATAAAAGTAAACGACTGTGATTAAAATGAGAAATAAAATTAAAAAATACATATAATTTTAGAAAAAAACTAAGTAACTGTTAAGAGAACTCACACATTTGACAGAACATTTATTACATTCACATTTCTTATCGTCTTTATGATGATCAATAGTATTGCTTTCACTTAGATCCATCAATCAATTTTCAATATCTCATTATAATCTGAACTAACTTGAGAAGATTATTTTATTTAAAAATATTTAATTTAAATTTTATTGACTGAAATAAAATATTTTTATAGTGCTTTTTAAACATTAATTTGATTTTAATTATTTAAAAATTTACAAAAATAAAATCAATAAACTTATTTAAAAGTTGCAATAATAAAAATTAAAAATTTGAATATTTAATCTAAATTTAAATAAATTAATTTCAGATTATAAGAAATTAAATATTGATCATCCATCTGGTTAGGAGAGGCACAATCCCAAATCAACACACAACATTTAAACATCCAAACACTACACAAAAACTTCCACACACCAAATATTCCTCACAGTAACATTAAAATATTTTATTTAACAATCGTGAATCATTTCCTTGTTTCGACGCCTAATAATAAACTCACACATACAAATACAATCTTTGGGTGTAATCTGTCGTTGCGCAGTTTACATCGTCTCAAAAAGTTCATTTTCATTCTTACAGTTGGAATTACGAACAATCGGCTTCCATTACGAGAATAAATATTCTATCGGATTTAAGAATGGTGAATAGGGCGGAAGCAACAATATTCGATGTCCTGACTGTCGTATTCTTTCACTTATTATTAACCTATGAAATGGAACATTATCCATAACAATTATCATGTTTCGTCTGTTCTGGTCGCTAAATGCTCAAAAAATTGTCTAAAAACGAAAGAAAATACTCTGTATTATATGGTAGTGTTTGGGCTCTGTAGCTGATAATTCGATTTCTATTCAATACACAACAAACGAAAATGTTCCTGCTACGTAAGTTTGGAATTGTATGAAAAGCCCTTTGCCCAAACAGCGCTCTCCCTCGTCGCGTCCTCATCGATACATTAAAATTAACTTCATCAAGAAATAATATATTAGACGCGTCTTCATTTAAGGTTAGGTTTGTAAATTGATTTGCATCCACATCGTTTCTTCTTTGTGGGACATTATATACGCTCTTTATTGTGTAATGGAATTCTGTGACATATCTGTCCACAGTAGACATACAAACAATAAGCTTGAAAGCTTCGATTAGTTTTAATCTTAAAGAATCGAGAGTTATACCACAAATCGCGTCAATCCATGTTCTTAAAGCGGTAATATGCTCAGCATCCAAAGTTTTGTTTCTTACACCACCCTTTAATTGTCTTTCAAAAGGTAAACTATCTTTCTATTTCTTAATAACAGCATAAATAGAGGTAACTTTAAATCCGAAAATACGGGCTTTTTACGACGTAATATCTCCTAGAATATGCTCCATCAATTCTATTTACATTCGCATTTCCAATAAATTGATTTATCATCTTAAAATTTTTATATAGTTATAATTTAATTCAAAATTGATTTGTATGAATTCAAAATTGAATTGGAAAAAATTAAAAATAATTTACTTAATTCAAGATTGAATTGTAATCATTCAAAATGAAGTG
This sequence comes from Girardia tigrina, assembly GCA_001938485.1. Taxonomy (NCBI): domain Eukaryota; kingdom Metazoa; phylum Platyhelminthes; order Tricladida; family Dugesiidae; genus Girardia; species Girardia tigrina. The sequence continues at coordinate 37,279 of MQRK01181685.1, forward strand.
AGAAACGGTGTAAGTGCTGTATAACATTATCTCGACTGTCGGGTTATGATGACATTGATAATTCCCAGAAGTGTTTCATAATGTATTTCATATTGGTTACCTGTACGACCTTGATTGATTACAATAATTAATATAAGTTGAAAATGAATTTTCTCTATAAATGTTCTTGAAGTAGCCAAGATTTGCAAAAAAAACTAATGAAAAAAATTTTTTTTAAAAAATCAAATATCTTTGGAATGAGTTATCTGAATACAAATGTGTAAATGTGATCATAAAATTATACTATTAAAATTTTAATTCGGATGTTTAAGTTGAAAAAATTGAGTTATTAAAGAAAAATGGAGATATCCCACAAACACTACGTGCATAACCATCAATGAAGCTTGAATAGCACTCGAATAGATAAAATAATAATTTTCATAATAACTATCTAATATTAAATAATAACAATAACTTTATTTCCATTATCCGTTTCTATTATTGATTTCTGAAATAAAATATAAATAAATAATAAATATTTATTAAAGCATTCATGTGAGAGCTCTCAAAGAGTTGTCTAAGCATAGTAAATATGTTAACTCCTATAGGGTCACTGGAGGTATAGAATTACCACACACCAGTTTGTCGCACATAATTATTTTCTTCTATGTACTTGTTTAATCTTTTTTAAAATTTTTTACACATGTGTTTTGAACAAAAAGCTAACAGATTTTTAATTAGGCGCATTGAGTTCCCAAGAAATAAAAAGGCAATGTCGCTTCTAGAAAGAAACAGAAATGTACGTCGCTTGAGTGTACACGCTACACATGTGATGAATACAACAACACAGCTCATACATTTTGAAGAGTGATGTTTTTAATAATGAGTATAAGAAACGAATGCGTTTAACAGGCAATATCAACTGTGAAGGACTGGCTCATTCTTAAAATTATTGAAACAATTAATTTTTATAAAGAATTTCTAAAAGAAGAAAATCAAAATCAAAAGTTTTCTAAGCAATCATAATTAAAAAATATATCTTAATTAATTTTAAAAAGTTATTTTCGGAAATAATCAAATTTTAATTGTAAAAACATGAAATGAAATTAATTGGGAAATAATGGATTTTTAAATAATTGATTTAAAAGAAATATATAAAGACAAGAATAATTATGTTTGTACTAATTTTAAAAAGTTATTCTAAAAAATAAAATAATGAACTTTGTTGCCAGAGATGTAAATTAAAAAAAAATAAATTAAAATTTTAGAGTCAATGTGGAATTCTGCAAATTAAAGATTTGACAAATACTTAATTCTAAACAGTTTTCGTAAAAAAAATTAAAATGAAAACTTCTATCATTTTAAATTTTGAATACTGTAAATTAGTTTTTGTATTTAAATTGTATTTAAAATAATTATAGATAATAAAATGATTTTAAACTGAAATATTGGTAATAAATAAAACGTTAAAATCTTTTATTAATTAAAAATGTTTTCATAAATAAAAGAAAATAACATTAAACTAATTCTAAAATAATAAAAAATCATTTTTGTTAATTTTGTAAAAATATGACTACAATAAATTATGTTGGTTTTAATTTAAATTAAGTTGCATAAAATAGTGGTATATAAATTTTCAAAATAAAGAGAATAAAAAAATTTTCAATTTTAAAATAGCTTATCAGTATTTATAATTCCATATTTTTATATAAAAACTAACTAAAAAGAAAACGAAGAAAAGTTCCTCGACGAAAAATTGTTTGAATAATTGTTATTTGTGTTAGAAATAAAATTTTGGTGTTAATGAAGCTTAATCTTGATCAAGAACCCAAAATCAACCATAAAATGACTAAAGACATAGACAGTGCCTTTCGTCAAACCCCATAATTAACTTCTTTTTCGTGATTTTCGATATCTGGCTAGTCGTGCATGGTTTACAACATCAAGACTGTTTTTGTTGGGTACATGACACGATCACAGTATCTATTGTAAATGCAAACACTGACTCATATTAAACTCGTTTACTGAGATAAAGCTTATTGGGTTCGAGATTAAAATCAGAATGCATGATACAACTTTTTATATATACAACAATATAACAATTTTTAAACAAATTTACGAGGAAAAATATTTTCAATTTGCATAAACCAGGCATCAACATTTTAAATATAAATATAAGCATATACCGATTTTAATTTCTGAATAATTATTTATTCGGAATTTTAAGTTTTTATATAAAATTGGAAGTTGTTTTTTTTACAATTTTATCTTAAATTAAAATTTTTTTATTAATGCTTTTTCAAATGATTTCCCAAATTTTCATTTATTTAATATTTTACAATTCAATTATTGGTATTTTCATTTACTCATCCATTTTAATTTATTTGTAACATAATTCTTGATTTATGAAAACTTTCGTTAAAACTTCATTCTTGATTTTAAGCTTAACTTTAACAATTTATTCTTCTTTTACGTTAAAACTTAGTTTTAATTATTTGTAAAATAATTATTTCTGGATTTTAAAAATTTACGTTAAACTTAATTCTTGATTTTAAACTTAGGTTTAATAATTAATTTTTGATTTTGTTAAAAAAACTTAAGTATTTAAAATCAAGAACGCCATTAAAATCAAATTTTATTGTCACAATATATTTCGGTGGATTTTCAACCGTCTTCAGGCTGAATTAACAACAATTTTGCTGTCTTATATATAGCAAATTGATGATTATGCAAACATCTTGCGTAATAACTAATTAAATATTTTCAACAAATTGGAAGAGACTTTTGGACATTAATGGACGGATTAAGTGATTTAATCAATAATGGCTCACAAGTAACTCTTTCCCAATAATTTTTAAAATTACTGTACAATATTTTAAAATTAATTGTTTTCACCTCCGACTTACAACCCTTCATATGTCCAGCAATATTACTCCGATTACCCAATCTTCCATGCTCCTGACTCCGTTTAAAGAGATGACGAGACGTCTCTCCAATGTATGTGGCGTTGCACCCATTACAAGAAAATTGATAAACCAGATTGGAACATAAACTCAAAGGAGTATGAGATTTATTACTGAACATACTTGGAATTTTGTAAGATTTAGAAATGATTTTTAAATTCAAATTTTTACAATCGATTGACTTTTTGTAACCTTCTGAATAAGGAACGATTAGCGTATATCCAATATTAGAATTTTCATTAGATAATTTATCGGGTTTTAATTCGTCTTTACCCTCATGTTCTTTATTCATTAATTTATCTATCATCTCATTAGTTAGTTTCTCTAAAAATGATTTCGAATAATCATTTTTCTGCAATAGTTCTGTTAGTTTATCTATGCTTGCATCTGCTTTTTCATATGTCGATGACAGAGACCAACATCTATATAACAAACCTTTTATCATACTTCTATTATACTTAGGTTTACAGAAGCTTTTAGTAGTAGTATAATTTAATTATTTACTACAATTTAATTAAAAAACACTTGTTTTTTATTTTAACTTAGATTTAAATTTTGAACACTGCATTTTAATTAGATACTGGTGTTTAAATTTTTTAGATGTTAAAAACTAAATATCCAAAAATTTCAAATTGGCCAGAAATCCTAACAAAGGATTTTGTGTAATATGTAACATCATTACAACTTTTCTCACTAAAATGAACCCAACCTAATTCAAAAACACATTGATTTATGCACGTCCATAGTAATAGTTGTTAATCAAAATTATACCAGCACAGATATAAGTTATGATGTAAGTAATTATTTTTATAAATTTATTAAAATAATTACTTTTTTGCTAGTCAAAAATTTTCGAAATCAACTCTTGAAATATTTGAAAAACTAATGAATAATTTAATTTAATGAATAAGTTAATTTTCAGCTGTGGAAATGCTATCAATAAATTATAACTCAGTTCCATCGTTACTTTGATGTTAGGAAAAATTTGGTTAATGTAATATATATATATATATATATATATATATATATATATATATATAAGTAACTAATCGAAGAATATGAGAGAACGGCTGGTAATAAGTTTTCAAGTACAAAAGTAAGGCTAGGCGTAGACATATTAATCTCAGACTTGGAAAAACATGCTCTAGTATCGCCGAGAACAGAATAAAAACTGACAGTTAATGGGCTTATACAATGTGTGAATGAGGATGATATGATTAAAACCTAAATGTGTGAATTACAAGATGTCAAAGATATCGTGAAACTGCTGATCAAAATGGATGGCATAAAGAAAGTAGATGGAAACAAAGTCATTAAAAACTAAATGGATGTGGCTCTCAAAAGCTGGCCTCAGACAAAACGAAATATATCTGTAAGTCAAGGAGATGCAAATACTGGTGCACATATATAGATGCTATTAGTGTTAAAAGACAAATCAGAACACATAAAATTGTTCATTCACAAGGCCAAAGTAGTGTTGACACTGTACCCGAATTAGACATATCAACCGGGACTGTCTAGATAATGAAAATTCAGGCTTGCTTCGCATTCGATGGAATGCGACCCATTACGCGATGATGTTTAGAATTCAAGTGTCAATGTTGTGAAAGAAATTGACTCCAAATATCGGAACGTTTCACATACATCAATATGATACAAAGTTATTGTAGAACTATGTCCCTAAAGGCCTATAAACGCAGACCAATAATACTTACTTAGGGTCTATTGATTAACGACATGGCGTGAAGAATGCCTTAGAAAGTCAGAATGTTTTCAAAAAACACCTTTCCCATTTCTTAGCTATCGAAAGAAGTGTACCACCAAAGCGAAATAAAATAAAAGGAAAATTGAAAATGGATCTGTTTAAGTTCAAGGACCCCTTAATTGTAAATACACAATTCTAATTTTATTAATAAAGGCAACCAGTCATTCTAAATTGAAGGATAAAATTCTGAAATAAGACAAACGATATTTGGTTTCATAAATCTTTTCTTCCACTTGAATTCATCAAGATATGGTGAAATTGTGTCCCTGGGATCGCCTCTCACACGAATGGATTCTAACTTAATTAATTTATCGCCTGGAATTTTTGATTTTCTGAACACATCATAGATTCTACATGGTTGGTGCACACTCCAGCCATTGGATCATTTAAATGATATAGATAGCCACGCTCTAGTATCCCTCTTAACCACGAGTTCAAAATGTTTAATCTTCGATTTTGTGCAACAATTGGTAAAAAATGTAACATTCTTTAACTTAAAAAGAGACTTGAAAATAAATTGTATATCTATTTTTGTATTGTTGTCTTGCTTTCACATTTTTTTATAAAAATGTATTGAATGTAATCCGTATCTTGATTCCACACCAATTCTCGGTTGCCACGTTGTAGTTATTTCCGATTCAAACTGTGTTTCTACGTGGTGCGCTCAATAAGTAGTGAACAATAAGTAGTAATATAGAAATAATATTCTGATTCCAATGAATTTTTTTCATAACAAGCAAGCTATTAAGGTAATATTTGTGATATTTGTTTTAATCTATTATTTGTGTTTAGGTTAGAGAGCGCATAAATTCGAAAATGTGATTGGAAAACGTCCAATATCGAAGCGTTATTCGTTTCTTGTTAATGAAATGGAAAAGCCAGGAAGAAATATTCGTTGAGCTTAGTTCTGTTTATGGCGAAGAGAGTCCATCCATATCTACTGTCAAACGATGGTTCAAGCATTTTCGAGATGGTCGAACGTCTGTCTTTGATGAAGAAAAGTCAGGTAGGCCATGTGAAATTGACGAAGAAATAGCTAAAAAAACTCAAGAAAATCGTGCAGTGTGAGCGACGAATCACCACCAAAGAACTGGCAATGCGATTAAATGTCAGCACAGGTACCATATAATCACTGCTTGCGGAAACTGGAATTAGAAAATTGTGTTCACGCTTCGTGCCACGGTTTTTAACAGCAGACATGAAGGATCGGCGATTGATGTGCTGCCAGGAAAACTTAAACCTCTATGAACGTGTTGGAGACCGCTTCTTAAAGAATATTATGACAATGGATGGAACACCACTTGCCCTTTATGTCCCAGAATCAAGACGTGAGTCTCGTGAGTGGAAGCTGCCAGGGGAAGGGTGTTCGAAGAAGATGCGATCATCAACCTCTCACAAAAAAGCTATGATGCTCACCACTTTTTGGAATGCAAATGGCATGATCCTCGCTGATTTTGCGGAAGCTGGTGTTCGTATCAACAGTGAATACTGCTCCCAGCTCGTGCTATAGGCCAAAAAGCTGAGAAGGATGAGCAGAGTTTGTGAGTTATATTATTTGCACGACAATGCACCCATCCACACAAGTGGGCCGTCAATGTCATCAATTGAGGGTTGTAGCCTCACCCTGCTCTCACACCCTGCATACAGCCCGGATCTGGCGCCTTCTGATTATCATATCTTCAACCACCTCAAGCGAGCTCTCAGGGGTCAACATTTTGCTACGAAAGAAGACTTGAAGGATGCAGTCTCAAATTTCTTGGCTCAATAACGACCGAAATTCTTCAAAAAAGCCTTTCTGGACCTTGTTGTGCGCTGGAAAAAATGTGTTCGTGTGAATGGAGATTTCTTTGAGAAATGATACATTTATAACTTGCTTGTTATGAAAAATAAATTTCATTGGAATCGGATTATTATTTTTATGTTAAGCTCACTACTTATTGAGCGCACCACGTAGGTCCTACGAGTCTTACAGCATAAGATAATATCACGAATAAGCTCTGAATTATACACCAACCGAAGAGTTTGAGTAAGAGAAAAATAAATTATTCATTTAATTTGCTAAGTGAACTAAACATTGCTATAGAATATTTAACATTATTTATTATAGTTCTTGTTTTCTTTGATATTAAAAAAACAAAATAAATATCACAAAAAAATAATGACTACCTTTCCAGACGAGAAATCCCTTTGCGATGGAAACAAATTGTTGTGGGTATTAGTGTTGGAGAATTTGCGAATGATATTATCTTCATCGATCAGCTGCATATTTCCATTATTTGAACTTTCATTGTAATTTCGTCTTTCTTCCGAACCGCTCAATGTTGTACGTTTATTCATAGAAGGATTGACTAATTGCGGTCGGCAATTCTGAACCACGGAAGTACTTATCAATGGGTATATATACTCTTTCTCGAGTATCACATCAGAACACATCATTATACTAATCCAAAATAATTATAGATTATGAATACAAAAGCAACAAAATCACACAACCATTTTTAATTCTAAAATTGCTTGCAAATAGAATTTGACTTTCTATATTAAATACACCGAAAAGATGAATAATTGAGTAATTAGGCAAAGATAATGTTATATGGAAACAACTATTATTTGGGTAATACAAAAGAATGTCCATTGATCGACTAACGAAGATTATCAGGACCTGCAAATCGTAAAAATGAAGCAAAACCAAATAGGTTCGGTAAATGTTTTTCATTTGTCAAGTTTGTTTTAAGATTTTTGAGTACCCTGTTTTTTGGTTATAAGCCAGAGGCTTAGTGAGTTTTAAAAGTTGATTTTTCAGCTGGAAATTGCTTAGTAAAAAGTACGTGTTTAATAAAAAAAACAATTTTCAAATTTTACTGAAATTTTTATTCATCTTCATCCTCATCGCTTGCAAAATTTGCAGCATCCGCAAAGATGTCAATAAGCTTCTCTCGATTTTTTCGTAGCTTTCGTCGATCTTGATGAGCAGTTGATCTGAATGAGCAGTTGATCTCTTCGGGCAACTCGTCATCACTTAACTCGCTAGCTGTATCCTCGCCATAGAAATATATGTTGGTTTTTCAGAATCCATTGTTAATTACTGTTTCAGGAACTGGCTTCCATGTTTTGGAGATCCACCCAATCCAATTCTCATAAGACGCTCGCTTCAACTTTCCTGATTTTGAATATTCTTTATAGCCATTTATCATCCGATTTTCCCACAAAGCTCTCAAATTTCCTTTAAGTGACTTGTTGACGTAAATATCGAGTAGCTAAGCTTTCTTAATGAGGCTACCGGGGATTACTGACAAAAGTGTTCCTTGTGAAAATGTTTTCGATTAAACGTCATTAATTTATGACCAGTAGCTGAATCGATGATCAAAAGTGACTTTCGATGAAAGATTGCTCCGTTTCTCTTCATACAATCTTTTTGATGCCAGAGAAGCATTTCAGTAGCAGTGGTGAAACCCCTTTCGTTAGCCGATAAAATGACATTTGAGGGAAAATTTCCCTTCGGAACAGTTTTTCTTCGGAAATCACATAAGCAGGTAACTTTCAACCATCAGCTGTGCAGCACAAAGTCACGGTTAATCGACTCTTCTCGGCACCTGTGATCGTGATGCGAAGATGCGTCTGAAGATCGTCTTTTCTCAACTGTGAATTTTGTGAATATATCAAATTTAACCGGAACTTCATCCATGTTACCGATGTGTGCAAGCGGATAATCAACTTTGTAGCGAGAAACGAATTCGATGAATTTTTCAAGCTTTTCATCCCAATCGTCAAGATGTTTCCGACCAACCGTGCTCACTGCACGTAGCGCAAATCAGTTTCTCTTCATAAAATATGAATCCAAAAATTCGAACCTTTAAAATTTACCATTTGCCAATCCAGTCACTCGGGAAGAAGCTTCTCCCAAGATCACACTGCTAAACACATATAATCCATTTTTGCGCTGTTCCTAAATTCATTCTTTCAAATGGAGCTCAAGTTTTGGCCATTGTATTGATCACACTCTCTTGACAACTTAAGCTTCCTTGTTGATCTTACTCTCCATTGATTCACTTTACTTTTTCCAGCGAACAATTTGTGATGTGTTACCCGAAAATGCTCAACTGCTTTAACGATTGAATAGTCCTGGGAAACTTCACAACATTTAGTTTAAACTGAAGGGTATAGGTGTTTCGCTTCTTATCTGACATGTTCACGTGCTTAAATTTTAATTTCATCAAATGATGAATATCTCAATAATATTAAATCAATCTTTGGAATTTAAATTTTGTATGTACGTTCAAAAATGGGGAAAAAATTCCTAAGGCCCATGCTTAGTAAGAGGTACAGGCTTCTAACCAAAAAACAGGGTAATAAAAAGTTTAAAACCTATTTTGTTATTTTTCGGAAGATAAATATTATTCATCTATTGAAAAAGAAGATAAAGAGATTGGAAAATGGATTATTGTCTTCAAAGAAAGAGTGAGCTAAGAATGGTTTAACCACTAATAATAAAAATCTAAAAAACTTAATTTATTTTGAAAGTAAAAGCAAAATAAGACATCTAAAATAGCCAAAGTATAGCAATTATATTGATGATCTGCATAACTGGCGCGAAGGAATTTCTGGCCCAATGAATTGTGGCCGCCAGCAGCCCTAATTTTAACGCTTTATTACTATCATCGAGCGACAGTTCAAATAACGTGCACACAACACCGCCGATTTGCTCTGAGCCGCTATCATCGACAACTACTTAATTAAATGTCGAGATCAACTTATCCGAGCCTGCAACCACTTCCGTACACCAGTTGAAGCTGTAATTGAAACTGAGAGATCTTTGATCGAATAGAGAGTACTGTTTATCTTGTTTTAGCCTATCTATTAACTGTTTGTGAAGTATGATAAATAATAGTTTCGATTTAAGAAGAGAAATATATTTGTTATATTTATGGTAAATATAGTCGCAATTTAAACAGAACAACATGTACAGGTTTACAAGTAATATGAAAATATCCACAAAATCTTTCTATGCAATTAGGCATTCTGTTTCTGGTAATTTAGTAAATTACGGAAATGATTGACAAAGAACTAAGAACCTTAAATTGTTGTTTGATTCAATTTTTCCATTCTTTTTATTAACTTACTTTCTATATAGGTATAGATATACAGTTCACCCTCGTTTCCGGGCATTCTTTATGGTGTTGCACCTTGATTTCTGGGGAAATTTTGGTTTTGGGGGCAGGTTTTAAGATAATCACACTATTACATATTATTTATATTGTGTTTTTATTCCATAAGTACAATTGTGTTTCGTTTTTTGGGGTATATTTTTTAACCTAAAAATAATATTTAATCTTGGTCTGAAATAAGTATCAAAATTTCCCCAAATTTAAAATATTACAAGCTTTTTTTTTAAAAAATAATGAATAAACTTTTAATATTCTATTAATTAACTGTTTATTTTTTTAACTTGTGCTTTCGTTAAACATTATGCCAACTGACAGAAGTTCAAATCGTTATTAATTGAATACTATTACAAAATATTTCTAACTTGGTGATAAGAAATTTATTCAAAAAGTTAATTTGAAAGTAACTAAAGACAAAGGGGACCGAATTTTATTATCGGATTGTTGTTGGAAGTGTGTGGTAATTTATAAAGAAAAAGCATTAAGTTTGGAAAGACAAGACAAAAAAACAACTTCCGTAACACAGTCATTGGATATGGGTTTGATAAAGGCATTCAAGGATCATTACAATAATTCTCTTGTTGATATTTTGGCAACTGAAGAAGATGATTTAAATAATGATCCATTTAAAAACATTAATATTAAAAATGCTATTGTTTTTACTTCTATTGCCTGGGAGTTAATATCCAAAGAATCGATTATTAATTGTTTCAAAAAGGCATTTTCCAAAAAAGAAGGAACCGACCAAAATATGAAAATTCATATGCTTGAGGAAGATAGAGGACGTTATTGTTGAGGTTTATGTAGAAAATTTATCAGAACCGCTGGAGAAGGAGACCGGAACAGCTGAAATTTGTGAAAAAGTTCGTTATGATAAACTAAAGCTGGGATGGAAAAAACTTAAAGAATTGGAAAATGTTATTGAATATATACCTTTTGATGCTCAAAAAGAATACATCAATTTTAAAATTCAATTTAATAATTGTTTAAGGAAGGAATTTAAATTTTGGAAAACAATAACTGATTATTTTAAAAAATTGGAATAAATTTTATTTAGTTTTTCGATGTTTTTTTAATTTTTTGGGTGTTTTTTGGCTTTTGGGGAATTCTTGGTTTTTGGGGCAAAATTTGATATTTTTTGCCCCAAAGCCGAGGGTGGACTATATATATATATATATATATATATA
>MQRK01181690.1:529-13633 GCA_001938485.1 Girardia tigrina
TTCGTTGTCACATGAGCTGTGGTCGCCATATTAACAACATCAATATGAGGTTTACAACATTTATTAATATTACAAGCGCATTCACTATTTGACATCTCTCTTGATCAATATTTTTTTCTACCTTCAAACTAATTAAATTTAATAAATGAAAATCTGTTAATAGCAATTAGTAATTATAAAGAATCTAATTGGTTAAAATTAAATCTAAACATTTTTTTAAAAAATAGAACATATTAAATTAATATATTAAAATTTTTAATTACATTAAAAATAAATAATACATGCAATAATTATTTAAAAATCTATTTACTTTAAAATTAAATTATTTTTAATTAGTATGAATCAAAGAAAATATCAATCATCCATCTGTATAGGAGAGGCACAATCCGAATCAACATTATACATGCACAATATCAACACATAATTCAAAACATTCCTCACATTCGGAATTATCACAAGATAATAAATAATGATTTTACGCTCACCGCTCATGTACCAACATGATATCTAAAATAGGTTATAAATTAAGAATTTTTTATTTCAAATTGAGATTTGATATTTTAGAAACTGTTAAGGTTTGGAAACTGAAAATAGTTGTAAAATAAAAAAAATTAAAATAAATAAATTCCTTACCCTCCTAAAAAATTAAATTATATAAAAAAATAATAATAAACATTTTAAATTAAATTGTGTCGATAAATCCACCATAACTTCCTTTTTGTTTGAGCTCAGTGCTCAGGGACTCAAGGTAGTTATTAGGGATAGTATGTAACAGTATAAATATTATTATTATTGAACAAACAGTATTACTAATATTGATAATATATATCATTTTAGTATTATTATTTTTATATAATTAAAATTGTGGCTATTTCATTATTAATATTATTATTTTAGTATTATTATTATGATTAGTATTATTTTTTTTATTTTTATATTATTATTATTATATTTACTGTTGTTTATTATTACTATTTTTTCATATAATTAATTTTTTAGGAGGATAATGAATTTATTTATTTTAAATTTTTTTATTTTGCAAATATTTTCAGTTTCCAAACCTTAACAAAACCTAGATTCATTTATCTTTTTAATAGAATTTTTTTTAGTTCTTTACATAATTAATTAATGTCAGAATTAAAAGGTTACAACCGAACACAGATTTTGCCTTATTTTTCCTTGTTTAAATGCACTTGTAATACTATTAAAAATATATTTTTTGTCCACTTGATGGACAACTCTGGAATTCATGTCAATACCACAGAAAATATTACAAATCAATCATTCAAAAATTAAAACACTGATCAAAAACACAAAGCAACAGAAAACTTTATTACACATGACTTACTATTAACATCAATTTAATTACTTGATAATTAAAATTTTTGAATTTTTATTTACTGCAATTTATTTTCAACCAGCATTGGCAAGGCAACGACAAAATGAGAACATAAAATGTTTAAAATAAAATTGGACTAAAGTATGAAATTCGGGTAGAAATAGATTAAATTAATGTGTATTATAATTTCCAAGAAATATTTTTGGTTGAATATGTTTAATTTGTAAAGATAAAATAAATAAATAAACACAAGAAAAGTCAAACATGTACTTCCTTAAACTTCTTAACAAAAATTAAAAAAAACGAACAATGTCATAAATTACAGCACATTATAAAAATAATCTAGACCCTGGCCGATCTCCCAAATAGATATTCCTACACCTAATTTTTCTGCCAATTGAACTCTCAATTTCACTGATTCGACTGTTGGATACCACAGAAACCCAGTCGAACCATCCGGATACCTTAAATTGAATTTTCAAATCTCAATAAGATCCAATATATAAGAACTTGATTCGAAATTCATGTTCTTTGACATCTTTGTGCCATATTGTTTCAACATTGTGAACATTTTTCAAAAGATCAATAAATCTAGATGGATTTTGTTTATAGAGTGCCGGGATTATTTACACTTACTCATGTCTAACAACGGCTTTATTTTCTAAATTGCTATATAAATATCCATAAAAATTGAGACCCATCAATATTTTTGATCTGAGATACGTGTTGTTTTTGGGTTCCAGTATTTGAACACATCTTTTCATCCAATCTAGGGGAGCATTGGGTCCAGGACTAAAGTTTTACAAATAAAACAGAGATTAAAAAAATACTTCGACGAAATCATTTCTCTAAATACATTTGTAAAATTTAAAATATAGGTCTGTTCAGAAAGTTTTGACCGATGGTTTTCTATAAAAATATAGTGAACTCATTGATAAATGTCTATGATATTTACAGTATAGATAACATGTACCCTGTTTTATGGTTATAAGGTACCACTGCTTACTTAGGTGCCACCTTATTAAATTATTTTTGGACCCTGAAATTTTATCTTTTTTCTTCTTAGGTGCCACTTTCTTCTAAGGTGCCATCTTATTATATGTTTTTATACTTTTTTTATACATTGCAATTTAAACTGGATACTGTTAATTACGCTCTAAATTATTCATATTCAAAGTTCATCGCAATCAAATTCAACGATGAAAGAAAGAGAAGGATCTCATGGAAGCCAAAGGAAATAAGGAAGCAAAAGTTGTGAAGAGAATTCGACGGATTAAATGGCCAGAATTGGAAGTAAAATTAAAAGAATGGGTGCTGAAACAAAGAAAAGAAGGATATATTGTTTCCGGACCATCAATTTTAAGTGAAGCTAGAGGAATGGCTGTACGAATGAAAATTAAAGATTTTAAAGGTTCTAAATTTTGGATTAGTAGCTTCATGAGGAGAAATAGATTTACCGTGCGTGTAGTAAGTTCAGTTGGTCAGAAACATCACTGATAATTGGGAACAGCAAATGATGAATTTTGATTCAAAAAACAAAGAAGCAACACAACATTGGTAACATGGACGAAGTTCCTGTAACGTTTGATATGCCATCAAAATTTACTGTTCACCAAAAAGATTCTTCTGATGTTCGTGTCGCAACAACTGGTGCTGAAAAATCTCGATTTACAGTCGTCTTATGTGTTACTGCTAATGGCTATAAATTGCCCGCATATGTAATTTTCCACCGCAAAACAATACCAAAAAGATCGTTTCCACAAAATGTTATCGTATCAGCTAATGAAAAATCTTGGATGACATCCAGTGAAACTCTTCTGTGGTTTGAAAAAGTATGGTTGAGAAGAAGAATGGCAATTTTTAATCCAAAATCACTTCTTATGCTAGATTCTGCTCCTGGACATCGAACTGCTGAAGTCAAATCGAAATTTGTTGCAAATGGAACCTTAATGGCCATGATTCCAGGTGGATTAAGGAAAAATTACAAGTTTTGGATATCAGTGTCAACAAATCATTAAAAGCTCATTTACATCGTCGTTGGGAAAATTGGATGATTAATGGTTATAAGCAATATACGAAATGAGGAAATTTGAAGAGAGCTTCATGCGAAGAGATTTGTCAATAGATATCCGAGTCGTGGGATTCAGTTCCAGTTTTTGCCATAAAAAATGGCTTCAAAAAGACCACAATCAATTTTTATCCGAATGAACACGAAGACGTTGAAGATGTAGTTATTGAGGAAAGCGATGAAAAATCTGAAGAATCAAAAGATGAGGTAGATGAAGATCAAGGTATTCGTGAGCAGCCCATTGATATTTTGTTGGATGAAAATAATTTTGGTAGTGAAAATGAAGATTATGATGATTAAAAAATATAATTGAAAAAGATGGATTTTTTTTAAATTTTTGTTTCGTTTTACTTCAATAATACAATAATTGCAACTGTTTACTAAGGTGCTTTCGGGTAAAATTTTGTCTTTTAAAATCTACTAAGGTGCCACCATATAACCATAAAACAGGGAACATATTAGGTTGACACAAAATAAATGTTTTTAATGTATTTAATATTCATTGTTTGAAATATTTAGAAAATCATTAATAAATAGATTCATATTTAAATTTACTTTAAAGCTTCAACTTTACTCTATATTTTGATACCAAGTATGGCATTATTGTTGTTAATTTAATGTGTATTTATTTTATTTAAAAAATGTTAGAAAAGAAGGAAATGAGAACAATTTTATTCTACGATATCAAACTAGATCGAAAAGTGACAGAAACGGCTCCGAGTAATAACCATGTATTTGGACAACATACCACTAATTTACGAACAGTACACCGTTGGTTTTCTAAGTTTCGTAGTGGCAACGAGAGCCTTGAAGATGAAGAACACGGTAGTCGACCATCACAAATTGACGACGACCATTTGAAGAAGTTAATCAATGCTGACCCACATAAAAATTCACGGGAAGTCGCTCAAGAACTCAACGTTCACAAATCAAGAGTTGTTCGCCATCTGAAGAAAATCGGGAAAGTGAAAAAGGTGGACAAGTGGGTGTCGCACGAATTAAACGAAAATCAAAAAATAGTCGTTTTAACGTGTGTTCTTCTCTGCTTTTACGTAATCAAGACGACCCGTTTATGGATCGAATTGTAACGTGCGATGAAAAATGGATCCTATATGACAACCGGCGATGTTCAGCTCAGTGGTTGGATTTCAATGAAACTCCAAAGCTTTTCCCGAAGCAAAAAAATACACCAAAAAAAGTCATGGTAACTGTTTGGTGGTTCGCACACGATTTAATCCATTACAGCTTCCTAAAACAAGGTGAAACAATTACAGCGGAAAAGTATTGCCAGCAAATTGACAAAATGCACCAAGATCTACAAAAAATGGCCGCCATTATTCAATAGAAAGGGGTCAATTCTTCTGCATGATAACGCTCGTCACATGTTGCAAGAAAAACCATGCTGAAGTTACATGAAACTTTGCCTCATCCACCGTACTCACCAGAATTTTCTCCTATAGACTATCACCTTTTCAAATATTTCAGCCAGTTCCTTCGCGAAAAATGCTTCAGAAACCCAGGAGATGCTGAAAGAGCTTTGGACGACTTCATCGCCTCCAGAACTCCAGAATTTTATGAAACTGGAATAAAAAAAACTTGTTACCCGTTGGCAACAGTGTGTTCAATGTAATGGTTTTTATTTTGATTAATAAAGGTAATTCTAAAGAAAGTTATGTTCATTTAAAGTTGACGGTTAAAAAACGACATTTCTTTTGCATTAACCTAATATGTGAATGATTTTGTAAAATATAATTCAAAAATAATCAATTTTTCCTTTTGTAGGAAGACTAATTTCAAAATATCAGTTAACAAATTGTTTAGAAAAGAAATATTATTTTGCAATATTGTTTCAAAGACGTGTCTTCATTGCGTTAAAATGAATTTGAGTCAATGTGATATTCGAATGATGATATATTACTGCTGGAAACGTAATTTGAATCCCCCGATATATGTAAAGAGATGAATGCAGCACTTGGAAGTGGTGCTGTTAGTGAGAGCACTTGCTGTCGATGGGTTTACATTTACACAGTTTAACAACGGCAATTTTAATGTGGAAGGTCTACAGCGCTCTGGAAGGCCGTCAATGAACATTGATGACGCTATATTGCAACAGCTGGATTTGGATAAATACAATACATGTCGCTCCATAGCACTTGAGTTGGCAATTTCCCCGGAGACAGCTCGAAATGATCTCATTCAGATGGGAAAAAAGTACCTGTGTAATCGATGGATCCCACGTCTACTGTCTCCTGAATTAATGGCTAATAGAGAAAGAATATGCAACGAGCTGTTAGCAAAGCAATCGGCTTTTGATTTTCTCCCCAATGAAAACCGCCCTCCGAGGACGAAATTAAAACTCCGCGGAAGAAGTTCAAGTAGTGTTGGAACGTTGGATTGAAGAGAAACCTAGCAATCTCATCACCAAAGGAATTAGAAAACTCCCAGAACGGTGGGAGAAGTGCGTGGCTCACAATGGTCAATACTTTGAACACATTAGAGATGATGATGAAAATAACAATAAATACTTATCTTTCACTTGTCTAGAAATCGGTCAAAACTTTCTGGACAAACCTGTATCGAGCATTATAAAATGCTGTTGGGAACATTCGATTAACCTCGAAACAAGTTTACGATTTATTTTCATATAAGTATATATAATTCATTTATTAAACCTGCCTAAAAATATTTAAGTCAATGTTGTTTGAACGCTTTTTGAGTACTTTGAGAATGCTGAATTCGAAAATGAAATTTTCAGATTCGGCTCTAGTTTTAGAGATAATTGCCATTTACGAACATAACGATCTCTCCCAATGCAAATTTAGTGTGATAAAACTGTAATAACTTTTGGTTCATCGAACTCTTTAAAAAGTCTTAGGTAATAAAATATCTCTGATAATTATTATCCTATTAAGTATAAAAGAATTAAATTTTCAAATTTTTTTACTTGCACTACTTAAGTCTGTTCGAGAAAGCGAATGAACTTTTAGCATCCATACATAATGGTACAAAACCTTTCATATTTCAATCAAAAGAATAATTACGCTATTCTTAGGGGAACTAACGTATTATCAAATCAAATACTGGTTTTAATAGAAGTTTGAAATGTGCTATCATGATAACTGTTATGCATCTTTTCATACTGCTTACTCAACAGAACTTTAGGAAGAATATAAAAAAATAAAATTGCATTGCTGAAAATCAGTTATCATGAACGTATGCGTTGAAATAAGCACAGTGAATTTGTTAAGACAGCGATCTAGATACATAAAATACACATTTCATGTTCCTCGGGGATTACAGGAACAAAAAAGATCATTAGAAAAAGCTTTATGTCTAGAAGAGACAGATAATTGATGAAGATGTGAATATAATCAACAAATAACTGGTTTACAAAAATAAAATTATTATCCCACTTGTTCATGCTTAAGCTAGATTTGTGGAGCAATTAGCTAAGGTTTTGGATTAATCGGGCAATTGCTTCAAGTACTTTTGTAGATTTATCCCTGGACTGAGAATGTTAAAACTAACACCTGGAATTTTTGATGGTTTATTGATTCAGAAACTCATGAGCGATTCAAATTTTACAAAACTCATAAATGGCACTAAAGTTTCTGGAAAAAGTTTTCTCTGTAGTGACGAACGTCTTTGGTGGTAACAGAGCAGACAATTATGAAGAACTACTATAAGTTATAAACTTGGAGACTTCAGTGAGGAACAAGGAGAGAAGTTCCACCAGGATATGGAGACGAGGGAGGAGAGATCGAGACATATGGGATATACACGTGATAGTGGACTACTGTTGGATTTTCTGATGACGAAAACAAAAGAAATCATAAAATTTTTTTGAAGCATTTGCAGTAATAACAATTAATTAATTAAATAATACATGACTATTTTCTGACATTTATATGTCTTTCAATTATTCACGACTGTTTAGTTAATAGTTGATATATACATATATATCATAATATTCTTAAATTTCTGAACGCTTTTCAAACATTTCATATAATTTAATTAATTAAGAATCAAACAAACGATAGCAAGTTGGTAAAAATATAATAAGAAAACCATTAAAAAATTTATTTTAGTAATTAATTATTCCCATCAGACTAAATGAACCTGTTAACCGAGGAATTCCTTTTTTATTTATGCACATACAACGGGCGCGAACTCTTTCACTGGGACGTGTCAGTACGTCATGCTCGGAGGACGTAATTTCATATTATTATTTTTTTTATTTATGCTTAAAATAAATGAAAAGACTATGAAATATATATTTTTTAGTTTGTTTATATACAGAGCACAAAGGAAAATACAAAATTACAAACAAATAGAAAAGAATACGAACAAAAAATGGAAGCATCGAATTAAAATAAACTTTACAAACAATTATAAAGATCACAAAAAATATTCATTTTGCAAGAAAGTATTATAACAATGTATTGTAAAATAAAAAAGTTGGAAATATAAACATATAAGTATATATTATTTAATACGAAAATAGGAAGGTAAGTGTAAGCACGTGCCGTCACTGCTCACTCAGAACGCGTCCACCACTCTCAATAGCAAAAGGATACTGATTCTCCCCGTGTATTAAAATTCATGTCGAGACATTCATTGATGACTAATGCCTTTGTTGTTCGAATATATATGTCCCGCCCGTTCCAGGACGCAACATTTGCTTCAAGGGCGTATTCATATGTCCTACCAGTTCCGATATTGTTTAGGTTGAAGTATTTATACGTCCTGCTCGGTTAACAAGTTAATTAGTTTCGTAGCTTAGATATCAAAGCTATTTCTCTTATCGTCTTATCGAATCTGCTTTTTGGCCAGTCTATTGTATTCTGGTAGGTCTGGTAAGCCAATTTGGTGTGGTCCAAAGGAACCTATCTTATTCCTCTGTCCTTTAAAAAAAGCAAGATCATTTACAGGGATCTTCTTCTTAGAACACACAATCCTCATTTTTTTACGTGCTCATTTACCAAGCAAATTCGGCATAGCTTACAATAATTGCAACAAATTCGGTAATCTCAAGCTATTTCGCAAGTTTTAGCACCTCTCATTTGTGAAAAGTAAAAGTTGTAAAAATCGAGACGCCTTAATGATGCGTGCGGGACCAATACAATTTGATAGTAACCGATTGACAGCATATTAAGCGGACTACATTGTATAACATATTTAATTAAATATTTATTGTCAAAGTAACTAAGAACGGTTTATTAGGATGAGGTTTGTGACGAATGTGGGTCGTAAAAATCTACTTTGACTTTAAATGTGAATGACGAGTCTGACTCATTAAAAGAGACCAAACGGTTAAACTAGAATTTGAACATAATTTAAAATGTGTAAATTATTATTTCTTGTAAAAAAACAAATAGATATTACCTTTGTGAATTGGAATAATCATAAGTCATTAGGCTGAAAAAGTTGACTGAATTGCTTAATTCAACAAAATCTTGATTACTAAAATATCCTTCGTGATTTCTGAAAAAACAAACTTATTGAAAAATATGTAATTATTAAACTCTTTCAATCAATTTTAATTTATATGAAATATATAAAATAATAAACTAAAATTATTTAAATAAAAAATTATTATTATTTAAAAAGTATTTTGAAAGCTCAGCACTTATAGGACTACTTCAAATCTGGAGTGGAATGAAACTCCACCGTCACATGTCATCCCATTCTCTTCATTTGAATTTCAAACTAGTAAATCAAAATATTAAATTTTTTATATCCATTCTTTATGCAGGCAGAACTCTACTTTGCCAACAAAGTTTTTCAAATTTAAAAAAATTAACATTTGAAAAATTTTAATTAAAAAACAATAAAAAAATTAATATAAACTATTTATAATTTATAAGTAGATGTTTCAATTAATATTGTTCTGGAACTCCGAATTTTCCGTTTTAATCCCATTTTGGGATCTTAAAAAGTTTTTTCGATCAAATTTTCACATAATCATTTATTGTCATCGAAAATGAGGAAATGTGCAAAGTTTGAAGAAAATTGATTGAGTGAAAGGCCTTCAAAAATAGGTTTCTAAATTCAATTTAATTTAATCGCACCGCTTAGGTGAATAATGTAAGCTAATAAAACGAATCGAAAAAATAGAAAAATGTTGAACTTGTTCGGTTCAATAAGTAAAATATTCCTCACACCGGTAAAAACTACGTTCGAATAATTCCTTATAGTTAAACATTTGGATAATATAATATCGGTTATTTAAAGCTTACCTTATATTATCAAGAACGCAGTTTTTGCCATTATTCAAAGAAAAACCTCTTAAATTAAATTGTGTGAAAAAAATAAAATAAAAATATTGATTATTCCAATAAATATATTGATTGTGTAATCAATAACTTTACTGGCTTATTTTAGAAAATATTCGTACCACGATTTCAGATGGAAATAAATGTTTAAAAGTTTATTTCATATTTTTTCAGGCATGCTTAATATATTTTATATATTTAAAATCGAATATTTTTGGAATAGTTTGTTTCTCTTTTTTAAATTATTTTCAGTTAATTTTTCTATGCAAAAATAAGAAAAAATAAAAATAGTTTTAAAAAATGAGACAAAAATTTAATTTTAAAATATACATAAAATAAGAGTATCCAGACATTAGGTCTAAAATTTTTTCGTCTAAAATTAAAAAATATATATATAAGGCACAGAAAAATACAAAACACGTAAGATTAATAATAAAAAATAAATTAAAATATTTTTAAAAATTAAAATTTTTGCAAAAAATAAATTTAAAAATTCAAATTTATAGATTATTCTCTTTACACGAAACTTGCAAAGTTTTCCTAAAACATACTCTTATAACTTTTCAAAAAAGCGTGATAGTGTTAAGAAATTAATGTTCTTTATCACTTGCATTTACAGTTTCATTTTTTATAAAAAATGATTAATTTCTATGAAAAATAAAAATTTATATATAAAAACTAATATTTTCTATATAGAAGCGAATAAGAGTGTAATAAATCGTTTGGCGAAATGAAAAATTTAACAAAATCCTCATAATCTATAATAATATTATAGAAATAATTTTGATTTTAGACGAATAATTTTAGACCTCAAAATTTTTAGACAATAAAATATTAAACAAATAGTTTTTAGATGAAAATCTTTTTTAACGAAAATATATTAGAGGAAAAAATTTTAAACGAAAAGATCAGGGCTGCGGAGTCGGACTAAAATTGCCCGACTCCGACTCCTATGTTTTTAAAATGTCCGACTCCGACTCTTTTTTTAGGTTAATTTATAATATTTGTTATTATTTTGGTCGGAGTCGAGTTACACGACTCTAACTCCGACTTCCCAAAAAATCCTTAAACTCCGGCTTCGACTCCGCAGCCCTGATTAAGATTACTTAAATTTTTCTTAATTTTTTCAAATAATTTTCCCGATATGCTTATAGTATTTTATATATTATCATATTTTTATTTTTAAATTCATCATCGATATCACTTGTTGTGTTAGACACCGATTTGTACTCACGATTAATTGATCCAAACTATTTGCAATTTCCGAAAGACGACAGTTTAAATTTCGAAATTCCTGAAGTCTTGCTCGACCGAATTCAAACACCCGAACGATTGATGGTGAATAAAGTATTATTTTTCAACTGCCGAACTATTTCTTTCGCTGCAAAGTTGGCCGTGATTACTTGCTCCAAATTTATTACTTCGACGTGAAGCATAAGTTGGAGCTAATCTACGATATTCAATTTGTGTTCGATCGGACGAGACGTGGTTTATGTTTTCGAGTCTCAGCGTTAAATTGAGGAATTTTTGGCGAGTGTAGCCACCTTTCAAGAAAAATTCAGCAGATCTGTCCCTGACACACTCTTCGGCACAAAAATAGGCATTATGGCCACTGGAACCCCCTATTTGAATTATCAGTCTGTTCCCCCCCCAGGATGGATCGAACACACATCATCCAACGTTTTTTATGAATTCTTCTTTGGAATATCTCAAGTGAACTTCTGAAAATGTTTTGAGGTTATTTTTACTTTCTTGTAAAAAAACAACCTCATTGGATGGATGTCATTTTTTCTAGTGTCTAGAACCACGATTATAGCATCTTGTCAATTTTTTTCAAAGGGGTACAACTGCATTTGTATGCTAAAGGTATCGCACATGAGTGTACGTTTCAGTATTCTTTTATGTCTGAAAAATTGTCAGTTGTACCACATAATACGTTTCTTATTGTCATCCATATATTCGGTTGTACCAAAAGTTTTTAAAGTCTATTTTCAAAAAAATTGCGATTTTAAATTGGTCTTTCGAAATTTAAAATGCTTTGATGACAAATTACTATTAACCTGACAAATTACTATTACTATTAAAGTCCTACTCGTTGTAAATTGGTTGTGGAATTGGCAGAATAAACAGCAGATTTGTGCTCTTTATATCTTAATTCAAATATATTCCGAGTTTAAATTGCTAATTTATTTTTTAAATCCGAAATTCTAATATGGAATTTACAATGCCTTGATGACAACTTACTGTTGGGGTTTCAAAATATAAATTTAAATTTTTAATCAAAAAGTTTTGTAAAAAATTAATTAAAAAGAATTCTCTGTTAAAAAATCAATAATTTTCGATTTACATTATTTTAATAAAATTTGTATAATATTTGTAAATATTTTTAGATTTGTTTTAGCTCACTAATTTTCAAGGTTAGAAAAAAACTAGTATATAAACAATTATTATTTCAGTATTATTCACACAAAATTTCGGACAAAAATTATACTCGCGGACCCTACTAAAGTTTTTAAATTTCATCATGTTTTACGGTAATCTTTTTCATTATTTTTTTGTTAACAAATCTAGTATCCTGTGTTGGGGTTCCTTTTGGTGAACTTTAATTTTTGATATTTTGAAATTAAAAATCATATTTTATATTTTTTAAAAAAAATAATGTTCGACTAATTAAAACGAAAGAATTTTTAAGTTTATAGATAATATTTTAATTAAACTGGGACGATTTTTTATAAAAATTATGTTTTAAAAATTAAATAAAGTTAAAGAATATTGTAAAGAAGATTTTGATATATTTTGTATCACTATTTAAAATTGAATTTAATTGTCGTTAAAAGTTTTAATTCGGTTTTTTTAATTTTTAAAGGACAGAATATTTTTGCCCAAAAAAACTTAATGATTTAATTTTTTAAAGAAAGTTGTTGAAATGTTTTGAATCGTAATATGAAAATTTTATTCTCAAATAAAAATAAATTAGGTTATAGAATTTATAAATTTTCTTTTCATAATACTTTTTTAATCAAGATTAAGTAAAATAAATTTTAAAAACTAAAAGTTATTACATAACAGAAAATAAACTTTAAAAAGAATGCAATTTCTATTAAAACACAATAAAGGGTTTTATTTAAAAAAGAATTTATCATCGAATGATTAAAAATCAAAAATATATTTAAGAATTGAATTTTTAAAAATATTTTAATAAAGATCTAAATTTATAAACATTGTAAAAAAATAATAAAACAGAAACAAAATAAGATTTATGCAAAATTGAAGAAAATAACATATATATATATTTATACATCGATATTATTACAGGGTTTGTCAGCACATTTCAGAATGACATCATCACATTTAAGATTTTTGTAAATCAATTTAAGAATTTTGTACATCCGTTTAAGAAATGGAAAATCAATTTAAGAATT
>MQRK01181697.1:8030-28932 GCA_001938485.1 Girardia tigrina
ATATATATATATATATATATATATATTTATATATATATATATATAACTTCCTTTCAGTAAACACTTTTTTCAAACAAAAATTATTGACATTTATTTTACACAACCCGAACAACTCTGAAACAGAATCGCAGGTTTTGAAGATAATACAGAATTAATACATATTAATTAAACAATTATTATTTTTAGGGCTACCGTTGGGATTCCAAGAGTTTAGCTTGCCTGGCAGAAAATTATTGCTTTTCCGTTTGTGATAAAAAGGGAACAATGAAGTGCAACTTTTCTCCTAACCTTGGTAAGGTTGTAAACTTTCTAATTACTTTTCATTTTAATTACTTATAAATATTAAGGTACTGTTGAATGTGTTTGTAAAAGTGGTTATATGGCTTTCGATTGTTCATTATTAAATAATGCATGTATTTTTGGGGACAATCACCCAAGTCATATTTCTGGATTAGAAGCTTGTAATGTTGCTGAAGGCAAAAATAAATGCTATCCATTGTTGGGAACTGCGGCGTATTCGTGTGGATGTACACCACCTTTCGTTGCCGATCGAAATCTTCCATATGATAATTGTTTAGCCGTCTTGGAACAATGTGCAAATCGTTTATGTGTATTTGGGAGTTGTGAGACGTCACCAGTTAGTCTTTATAAAGCATAGTAACTATTATTAATTATTTCCATTCTTTATATTTGTTTACTTTCTATGTATCTATAGAATTTAGAAACATATTTTTGAAGGCCTCTTACTCAACCAATTTTCCACAAAATTAGCACACTTACTCATTTTCGATGACAATAAATGATAATGTGAATATCTGATCAAAAAAACTTGTTAAGGTCTCAGAATTTGGAAAAAAAGAGTCCCATCGGAGTTTCTGAACAGTATGAATTTAAAAAGATCTACTTATAAATTATAAGTAGTTTATATTACGCAAAAATTTAATAAATATTAGTAATATTAATAAATATAATAGTAATTTTACCTTCTACAAAAGATATCGAAAAAATTCTTTTGACAAAATAGAGTTCTACTAACATAAAGAATGGACATAAAATTTCATTTTTGATTTGCTAGTTTTTATCATAATTTTTATCTCATTTCTAAATATTGATTACAGGGTTATTCAATTTTTCATACCCATATATTAAGTCTCCATCAACCGTGACGGATAACTGCATGTACATTGAAAACTATGATATTCAGCATTAGATCACAGGGTAATGAATCATAAATTCTATAGAATGGAAAACTCAAAAAAATACAAGAACCTCTGATCCTCTCTCACGACATAATTAATGACTTGGTTTTATATCTCTATTGAACTGAATTATTTTTTAAATAACAAAAAACTTTTCCGACACAAATAGCAGCAGAAAATTCAGTTCCAAGATTCTTCTGACACATGGTCAATCTCTAGGGCACTCTTGGAACTGTATCAAACACCACTTTAAAAATTTTAAAAAGGAAAAAGATATCAGAATATTTCATTTCTCCTAAATCATTTTCGAAATTTGGAATTTCATTTTCCTCAAAATATTTATCTAAAGTATTTCTAACATTCTATCATAATTTTCAAATTTCTTAATGTAATAATTTTTTTTCTTTATGTTTGTCAAAAAAATATTTGTTCAGAAGTGGCTGCTATCGCTCTTGTACACGCTGTGAAAGCCCATGATAGGATGATATTTTTAGTATTAAAAATTTAATTTATTTTAACAATCAATCAATCATTTTTTTAAATCGCGGGGCCATTGACTACAGGTCAGGTCAGGCAATCTGTCTGCATCAGGTACCATGTAAACCTGTATCACCTGTCCCATGGTCGAATAGTTGGCGACTAAACCAGCTGCCTCACCCAGAGAAACCTGGATGAAGAGGTGTGTGGACACCTAGCAGGATGAAAAACAAAACCTAGCAAAGGGCCGAGGAGCTCCTTGAAGCCAACGGCCATCCATATCTGGAGAGGAGATAGGCGCCACCAGGTTCCTTGCCTACTGAGACACTCAAATATATATGCAAAATCAAGCCATATGCTTGTGCATAATTGAGTGCACCCACGGCCCAAAGGCTATGGTATCAAAAAAAAGATATTAAATATTTTAAATTTTTTTAAAAAATAGAATATTTTACGATTCGATATTAAAACATATTTGAAATCATTTGATTATATATATTGGTCGATGTACAAAGTATAGTGTTGATTGGGAAGGCTTCAAGCATCCAAGTTGGGATGTTTTTAAATTGAACTCTTTCTAGATTAACTTGTTTTGAATTATAGTGTCAAAACTGGTAGATTTGAACAAGTGAATCAGAACATTAACATAGATGAATCACGAATAAATAAATAAAACGTTCTGGTAGTAAAACTGTTGTTATACTGTTTACAATTTTATATTATTCTACTTCTAAATAAATGAAAATATACTTTATAATATTTACAACCTTCCATTACTTTTAGGATGGCTATAGGTCTTATTGTCAATGTGATTTAGATTTTAAAGGAGAGGAATGCGATATTCCCAGAGGCCAGTGGTCTTCATGGTCGAATTGGACAACATGCTTTCCTAATTGTGGAAATGAATCTATAAGTCAAAGAATAAGGTATTGTATAGGTCAGATTGACGATTGTATTGGTAGTCCAGAAGAGGTTTTTAATTTTTCATTTATACAGATATATTTGAGAAATCAAAATTATTAATTATAAAATAGATGTTTAAATTTCACTATATTTAGAGTTTGAAATTTGTATTAATCTTTCTTTATATAACGGCAAAATATTTAAAAAAATTTAATTTAAGATTTGGAAAGACTTAACTTTGTCAATTTTAATGTTTATTAATGGTGATCTTCTTCAATTGTTAATATTTTTTAAGGTTTCATCAAAGAAGTAATGTTAGGGTTTCGAAAAATATATATAAACACTTTTGATAAAATTCTATGTAGAAAAAAATTTAAAATAATTCTTTTGATAAAATTATTAATTTCAAACAAAATAATATTTAGTTTAGCAAAAATTGGAATCGAAAATTAAAAATATTTTAGTCTTTGTTTTATTTGATCAATTTTCAAGGTTAGAAAAAACTAGTATATAAACAACAATGAATTCAGTCATAAGGTCACCAATAATTTCCGACAAATTTTAAAGAAGATTCCGTGTAGAGTAAATTTATTTAAATTCTTTATTTTTATTTCTTTTTTTATTTCGACTTCTTTAAGCTGAAGTCGAACTAAGTATCCTGTATAGGAGAATAAAGTTCATTTGACTTTAAGGGTTTAACGGTTATCGTTCGTTTAGAAGATTTATAGTTTGAAAATTAATACACTGTGATCTGATAAACTCGCATCAAATATCCCTTTGTGAATACGTCTATTGATACAATTGAATTGAACAATAAAAAGCTGTGTGCTATTTTGTGTTATTGGAAAATAAAGTTTTGAAAAAGAATTTGTGTTCATTCATTTATATATTTATGTTGGAAGTCCTTTCTGATTAATTGGAGTCAGATTAAAGATTTCAGATTAAAGATTTGAGTTTTTAAAAGGTAAATATTTAAGATTACAGATTTATAATACCCAACAGTAAGCCTTGTATTTTATATTTTTACGGTTTGACTTTGATGATTGTAAAAATAATTGAATATCACATTAAAACCTGATATTTTATCTGACAGCTGAAAATTAATTCTTTGGCATTGTCGAAATTTTCTTGGTACTCTTAACATTGCAGATAATCTTTTCACTCTTGTGGAATTTTTAAAGTTGGTTTCAAGTGAATTGAAACATTCTATACAAATATTCCTGCCTTCCGCGTCCAAAGCCACAATAAACACTTGTTTGTAAATAACCTAAATCTTATAGCCGAGTTTAAATGAAATATCTATCACACTCATTCAACAGCTCAATCAAGCACTCGATCTATTTTCCACCTTTCTTGCAAATTTCTTGTAACGAATACGTGTCTTCAAAACTCATTGATTTTTGTTGTTTTAGCAATAATATTCAATTTATTTGCAAAAACTTATAATGACAATGAAAGAAAAAAATAAAATAAGCCATCTATCCATATAAGATTTATATTTGACTACATGTTTTACCTTCACAGGCATCTTCAGGTGTTCTGTTTGATGTTTGCAATTTAATCTTCCAAATATACTTTGCTTGGTTGTTCTGCAAGTTTTTTTTACGTAACTATAGGATTAATTTATTTATGTCAATTAAAATATATAGATGTGATTGGGTGTTTCACTCTGCACATTCAAGTATGGTACGAACTGCTTTATTAGAAGTGCTTCTGTGATGATCTTTTCACTACAAGTATCAAAATTCGAATTTAATATTTTGAATTCACTTTCCCAATCGACCGTTTCCCGATCTTTACATCTCGTCAGATGTTCTAGAATTAAACTTTTCCTGCCCTGTTAAGAATATTCGACTACCTTAGTAGGGAGATGACTATTTGTTTCTTCAATGTACAAAGTTTGACACTTGTGATATGTAAATTGGTAAATTAGGTTGGCCTAGATTTCAAATGGAGTTTTGGATTTTTTCGTAAAGTATCGGGAAGTTTTGTTTGTTGTGAAAATAATTCTTGCTATAAATCCATAAGGGATGTTCTTTAATGGTACCATTTTAAATTCCTGAGCTCCCTCATAGTTCTGAAGTTTCAATGTTAATGGGACCAACTCATGGATTTCTGAGTTCGGTACATTGTTTTGGATATTATTTCTGGATTTCAAGTAAATGGAATTTATGGTATTTTCATCAGACTATTAACATGTTTGAAATTGTAAGCGTTATTTGCTAATCTTGATTTTAATTCTTCTATACCTTTATAGAAAAGCATGATTAAATATTTTTTTTAATTTACTTGTTTAAATAGAATAAGTCAGTACAAGTGGTATAACTGAAATTCTACAAGTTTTTAAAATTTCCAAATGAAATTCAAAGTGACAACCTTGTAAACATAGGCTTAAAAGGCTTTACTTAATTTTTAATCAGTAGTTATTTATTTTCAATGAAAAGTTTGTGATTATTACTCATCAATATATTTAAGTAAATTATTAAGATTTTATATCTCTTCTAATAAACTTTATAAAGAATATATAAACACATTCAGATTAAGAACTGTCACGCCAAGCCTTGTTTTTATGATCGTCCGGCAGAAGACATAACATATGACATATTCTGGGATAACTGGATCATACTTACAATAATATCAGTTACTTATTTAATTTTGATTGTTTTAGTAAGCAGTATTTTAACATTATTTCGGAGTCAAAGAAAGAAGATGAATAACGAAGAATATAAAAAGCAACGGAAATTAAATTTAGCAAAGTCAATTCATAAGATAAAAAGGAGATACGGTCATTCATTAGATGCTGTAAGTCAAACTGGGAAATGTTTTATCTTATTTTTTATTTTAGACGAATGTTATGGACACCCTTGATGAAATTTGGAATCCAGACGCTGATGACGAGGAAATGAAAATTAATTTGAATGTCATCCATAAAATTTTGATGAAATTAAAGAAAAAGAATCCAAAGATTTTTCAAATCGTCACTGAAAGAAGTGAAGTAGCTGCACTGGCACTCTCGTACAATCAAGAAAAGACTCACAATGACTGATTTGTCCGGTCATCTCTAATTATCATTTGTTACGTGCACTTTAGATTGATTTATTTCTTAGTAAAATATAATATTACTTGGTGACACTGCTTAGGTGAAAAGATACCAGAAAAACGGCTACTTTATTAACACAAGCTATTTTCTTGGTAAAAGTTTAGTGTTATTTTCTCTACATACGTTTTTTTAAAAAAAAAGTGTTAGGAAGAATATTATTATTAATAAATTATTATTCAAATTTACTATCATTCAAATGTATATTAATTTATTTAAAATTAATTAAATGTGGTTCCAATTATTTAATTATTAATTCCCGCATTTTTATGTATTTGTTTTAATTAACAAATATATTTACTTCTGCTGATGAGTGTTTCACGAGGTAAATTGTTGGTACCAAGGAACAACTAATGATATTTTATTTTGTCTTCACTTAGTTAAACGGTTTTAACACTAGAACTCCTGGGATATTTTATACGTAGAACTCTCATTTCATCTGTTTAGACGAAATCCTTAAAATCTTTATTTTAAATTGCAAATTAAGTTACATCTAACGAATCATTGTGTCTCAAATGATAAAATAGTAATAATTTTAGTTGGCGGTGAAGTCCTTATTATCACTTTTGTAGAGCTATTTGATATCAAACATGATATTCAAACAAAAAGACATAATTAAATACTTTAAAAAGCGAAATAAAACTGATTCACAAGCTTTTTCAATCGAACAACCACTTTCTTCACTTCATTTTCCTGTGCATTCCTCACAGGAACTTTGTACAGCATTTACACATAATTCTCGTTTTGTTTTTGCAGAGCTTCTCTTCACACTTCCTTTTCCAATTTACAGAAGACAATAATACAGAAGGTAATGCTTTTCGTTCAACGAGTTGATTTACGAGCTGAAAAATCAAGTTTTGTCGAGGACTTGCAGAATTTATGTAGAAGATAGCCTTTATGAAGAAGAGATTGCAACAAACCATTGACTAAAAAGGCAACAAACCTCTATCTCTGTCTTTCATCTCTTTCTAAGGCACCCAAATACAGCAAGATATTGTAGATTTATTGTTTTCAGTATCCACAAGTAACCAAAACTTCATTCCAAATCTGTCTGGTTTGTTTGGCCGGAATGCAATCATAAGCTGTTCATCTATCCATACTGAAAAACCGGGAACGAAATTCGTTTTTTAATTTTCTACAATAGCGTCAAACATATGACGAATATAAGCAATATGATCCTGTTGAATACGATGACTTCTGGTTTGTTTCTCGACAAAATAAATGTTTTCGGATCTGTTCAAATCAATAACGACTCATTGTTTTCTTGAAGAGATCGATTCCGAATTCGCTAGACCACAGAAAGTTAACTGAGGGATTTCTTCCATATATCCCTCTAGCCAATTCAAGCCCAATAAACTTTCCTAAGCTTTTCATTGAGAAAGTAATCATCATTCTATTCTCATGATTTTTTTACATTGAAAGATCTTTTGTAGAAAAGTTTCATCGATGAAACAAGAAAAAGAATTGATTTCTGATTTTATGTTGCTTTTCAAATTTCTATTTACAAGTAGAAATTTCCTTCCCACTTGATTATTTTGTTTACTGTTTAAGTTATTTTATTAATAGTGTATTGTTTGACATTTATTGTTATTTTGAACCTGGGTCTATTATTGCTAGTATTGGATATACCCACTGTCTAAACTGTTTCCTTAACGGTATTTCCTACGTCTCAGACTCCCCGTAATTATTTATTCACATACTCTTAGTTATAATTTAGTTCTTTTAGCTTTTATTTTTTAAACGGCATACCTTCAGATTTCCTTTGATGATTCACGCTGTAGGTTATTTATTTAGCTAACTATCCGAATTTCATAGAACATTACATCATAATTTTAGTATTTTTTAAGTTAATGCCAACTGAGTTTTCTTAATCTTTACTTGTTATTTTAATCCACATTCTGGTAAACAGCACTATTTAAAATGCATTGTCAGTAGCCGACCTTTCACACCTTATTGTCACGACCCTTTTGTTCACAACACTATTTTAAGCGCTCTGAGCCCCCAGTGACTATTAAGGGGCAGCCACAACCCGATTCCAGTTTATATTACCCGTATGCTATTTTCAATATTCGTTGGTGCAATATAATTATTAAAGGGTCGGACGCCTCTTCTCGCTCGACATCTGTCTAACAGTGCCGAGTCTGAAGGGCCTGCGGGTTCGGTTCAAGACGGGACGGGCTATGGGCCCCCCACCTAGCGGAGCGTCGCTCGGGGATGACTTTATTCGAGTTGGAACTTTTAGCATGTATTATGTAATGTAGAACTTACGGCAGTGTGGTGAGTGAATGTGGCTTATTATGTTGTGTATTTAACAACTTGTGGCACTGTACTGTTTGTTCTCGATGCCGCCGCAGGTCTATCTGAAATTGACTACATAATTGTCAAAGGGTACTAAATTAATATCACTTCCGTACTTTAGTTACTCAAAGATTATCACCGTCGTACCCAAACACTCGACAGCAACCCTCTTTATTTCGTAAATTTACTTAAAATCATTGTTACACTCGTTTCTAAGCCGACCTTAATCTAATTTAATAATTCAATTCCTTAACAACAAGTTCTAGCTCTCGGTTTTTAGTCAAATCGATTCCCGAGTTCACTTACATGTGACTTCAAATTCTAATTATTTAAATATGTTCGAAATACATTCTCAAATAATAATAAAGAAAAAAATAAAAAAGAAACTTTAACGAATTTTACTCCTATTTTACGAAATTCCCTTCTTAAAATTTTATAACTCTAAAATAGAATTCTTCATAAAATCGTCGGGCTTTCCTATAAACTTGTATATAGAGAATAATAAAACTATACAAAGCAAAGTGGATCATAACATTTCGTTAAAATTATTGTTGTTTTCGTATTGTTAATTACTTCGATAATCTTAATATTTAACTTTGAATTTTTATCACTATTTATAGTACCATTTTATTTTCGTTTTATATTCTCTAAAAGTTTGATACTAAATTATGTCAATCGTCAGCGAAAAACCAATAAAATAAACGTAAGTAATAATGAAAATATATTTGTTTTAATCTACTAAAATTTCTTTTACGACTAGTAAACATTTTAAATCATCGTCAATGTTTTGATTTAAATTCGATTATTGATCGGCTCCTAAACGGACCGATAGAAGCGATGTCGCGGCGCCATACTAGCGCAAAGTAACCACGTTTGTCCGGCGCTAATGAAGGTCTCGAACGATATCGACCTGATGTCGATGATTACGGGAAATAGTGGCTCCTCGTCGCTCGCTTGAGATGCATTTATCGATACGGAAACTTGAGACATCGAGGGGACAACGACGGAGACGACGGTCGTTTAGCGATACTTTCTAAAAGGTAATTTCTCTTGCACGTTTATCTAAAATCAATTCGTTTGCCTATTTATCATCATAAAATAAAAAAAAATTAAATATAAATTATTATAAATTCGAGCCGATTCGATATATACATGTATTTGAATAATACAAAAACAAAATTACATTTAAATTTCTCGATTGTTGTAATTGGCTTTCCGGGGAATATCCTTCGATCGTTTTAACCAGTTAATTGTTTAATTAGTTTTGTAATGTCTTGTTCGTTTTGTTGTCGTTTTGTTGGGCGTTTTTTGCGTTTTATTTTTTGTGTGAGTTTTGCGTTTTTTAACTATTTCTTTTATACTTGCAGGACGACACACCGGACTCCATTGCCCACCAATCGGTCATCGACAGTCGATTGTCTAGGTTTTTTCCGATTGCGGATTGGACGGCCGAGTAAGTGTGTTCTTTAAACTTTTTCGATTTTCTGAAAAATTTTTATTTTATTATAGGTTTTGATGTCCGTGTGCCGGTTGCACCCCTACTCGTCAAAAATGTCAGTGTGCGGTCACCTGAGGCCACGATTCTAATTTTAGAATTCAGCTGACTCAATGGGTAAATTTTAATTAGTCTTTGTACTTTAATTAATATTTTATGTTCTTTTACAGGGGTATATCTCTCCTCCTGGACCTGCTGCAAACTTGCGGGTGGTCTCCAGCTACGGATCTCGCTGGGATCTTCCTCTGAAGGGTCGGCTGGCCCCGAAGGTCCGCCGGATTGCTCTGTGGGTAATTTTATTGGTTTTGTCTAATCTTTTAATTAATTATTTTTTGTTAGGGCTGCCAATTCCTCTCTGAGCACCACGAAGGGACGCTGGAGGGGCCCCGGCGATACAAGACGGTTCTTTTATTGGTATTTAATATATGTATTATATCATTGTCTTTGCGTTTTTAATTATAATTGTTTTTTTCAACCGTAACATTATCGACTTACCTTATTGATTCGCATTAGAACCTGGAATTAGACCAGTGATTAATGCCACCTTTTACAATTACCTCTTCTCCTTTACCTCTAAAACCATCTGATAACTTTTCGGTAGCTGCTAAGTTGTACGAGAAACATTCTATCTCGTATATAGATCGTTTATCTGATCTATTGGGCACTATGCCTTCGACCGACCTGAACTGTTTACAGATGAGTGGGCCTCACAGCAGTATTATGAAGCTGTGGAGTGGTTACGATTCTAAAATCCTATAATATTTTACCGTTTGTAAGGCTAAAGGCTCAAAGTCACTACAAATAGGTAAAGCAACACAAAATGTTGAGTTCCACACCATTTTTCCAAATATCCTACTTGACAAACCAAGTGATTACAGAGCGGCCGCCGCTGCGTGGGTGTCGCTCTTTACCACCATGGTTCCTCGTCTCGGTTTGTTCGGAAAATTATCAAAATAATGTACCGTCATCTCGATCAGAAAAAGAAATAAAGAGTCAAAGGTTAATTCGTATCGAACAAAACAGTTTAAATGGAATTCAGTTATCATTATAACTGATCATAACTCTTTTTTATCGCGACACAGAATATCTAATTTTCCAAACGATACGTTACCGCATTAGTGATTATCTTTCATAAGTCTCTGTGATTCACTGTAACGCTCAATCTACTCCAATAATTTCACCCCACAAGAACTTTTATCATTTAAATTAATCAATTAAATTAGCAATATCAACTAAATCTTTAATTTTCTAATACACATTACAAAATATTCTCCAAGTCAAATGTTTTTCACTTTCACTCGTTTCAACGTTTTAAACAAACTCTATTTTATTTTTTAACATTCAAGAATTACTTAATTGACAATTAATTTCTTATTTTTTACTCTTTTTTCGATACGAAAAAGTAACAAACAAAAAACTCTTTTCTTTCTTTTTACAACATTTTCAATACAACAAAGCTCGCATATAACATACTTATCCAAAATAAATCGAGAGAAAGTATAATGAAAGAAAAAAAAACAAAATCCCGAAGCACTTAATTCTCGAAACACCACGTATATCTTAACAGTAACAGCAAGTGCAAGAACTATTGTATTAAGATATTATGGACTGGTAACTAAAATTTAACAAATGGTACTTGACCTAGTGAGCTAGATTGAATTATTTACCTGCAACAACTGTGTGACAAGGTCCTAAAATTAGATCCAATAATGGCAGTTGTAATAAAAATTGTCACCTTTATTAGGTCATATGCATTAAGTCACAGAATTTTCAAAGAGTTTTTGAGAGAAATCTATTCAGAATACGAAGACGTCACAGTGAGGTTCGTTGGTTAAGTCCATAAAAAGTGTTCTAGAATTGATGTTCATACTCAATCAAATAGAAATAGTTCGATTTTAAGCATCATTAAAAAAATGTCAGGGTAGTTGTAGTGTGGACCGGGTTGTTGATCGTTAGCCATTGTCGGTCAGTGAGAAACGTACAGTTCTAAGTTATTTGAAGGCGGCCGAAAAAATCAACTTTAACCTGTCTCTTTAAATTGTTACTTCTATGTCAATTTGTCGATTTTTATGATTTTTAACAAAAAATATTTTTTTTCATTACGCGGATATTTTTGTATCTTTAGCCAGAAAAATGTTTGCAATTAGTAATCTCATGTAGAATGTTAACTTTTGGCACTATACGCAAGTATAGTTGTGAAAAAGTCAACCCCTTAATATATATAAAAGGACTTTGATTCACACTATGAGCGGCAGTTTTGTGACTCATTATTAATAAAAAACTACAATCCATTAATACACATTCAAAATGGACAAATTACACTCGTTTCAAATCCTAAAATCTTTAAGCAAAAATAAATGTCCATTATTATCCATTAACATCTTTAAAAAATTAATGAATAAATAATTTGTACCCTTTTAAATAACTCTATAAAAAGTAATATTAAAATAGCAACTACTATGTATAATTGCTGATGATGGAAGAAGAATTGTTGAAACAAGTTTAATAATTGATTTCCTAATATATGAGCTTGAAGAAAATTATTTTTCAAAAATTTTAAAGACTCAAAAAATATATTAACGATGCGACATTCGGTGAAATGAAAGAATCGAAATTCTGTCAAATACGACAAACGCAAATTGATAAACAATGACAAATGAAATCGACAATTTTATCGATTGGAATTAAATCGATTTTCTTTTAATCTATCGGAATAATTAGCGCACGTTTGAATATCTGATCGGCATTATTCCGCGACACACGCGCTCGTATCTCTGCAGAGTAATCGGATAAGAGTTCTGTCGCTCGGATGTCGCTGCCGCAGAAACTGGTGGCGCTGTCGGGGCACTCGCGCGCCAGGGACCAGCTGTACCGCCTGGCCCAGTTTGCCGCCGCCCTGATCAAGGAGCTCTGTCTCCACTACCGCTCGCTGGACGGCCACGGCGCCGTCAATACATTCCGGAGGATCGAGGCGCACCTCTCCGTCTGTCGCAAGCGTAAGACCGATTATTGTGACGCGCAACTCGATCCGATCGATTCTCTCTTGTCTTTTTCAATATCGACCAAAAAACATTTATTAAATATTTTCAATAATTCCAATATCTCATGTCCGATATCACATTTGCAGTCACCACAACTCTCGGAAGATCGATCACCGTTTGACATCGCTCTAATTGTGTTTTTATTTCTGTGTTTTTAACAATGATTTTCGAACAATTTTTCCAATTCTTTCTAAAATGTTTATTATTTTTTCATTTCCAAAAATGTTTATTAGAATAAATCATTTTAACGATTTCAATATAGCAATTTAATAAAAGCCAATTATTAGAAGTATAAAATTTAAAAGAAATTTAACTCTTCAGAGCAGTGGTGGCCAAACTGGGTGTCGCGACACCCTAGGGTGATTTTTAAAAAGATTTTTACGCGTAAGTAATTGTTTTATCATACTACTAACGCCTTGTTACAATTCACCAAAAATTTAATGCAAAGGCATATGGGTGTCGCGAAATTTTTCCGTTTACAAAAAGGTGTCGCGGCGAAAAAAAGGTTGGCCACCACTGCTTCAGAGCACGGAGACATTTATTATTATCACATTTACAGTCATCACAACTTTCGGAGCAAATATAATAGTATGACAATACGTAAAAAATTATCAGCATTCCAGGAAAAATAATTAAAAAATTATATGAAATGATTTTTAGTCACAAAATCTTTGAACTTGAACGCGGCCATGATATGCCAGTGTCTGTCGGTGTAACTGATGAGGACAGTCCAAGAGTAATCCCTAGTGTGGTGCTGAATTTTCGGCTGGATAATATAACTGATAAGGGAGCGTTTCTTTGCCCATTTCCCCGTTGCACTAAGTGCGTTTATACAGCCAGAAGTCTCCAGAATCACGGAACGAAGGAACATGACTGGTCATTTCTCAGAGGGAAGCCCAAGCGTGCCCGTGCATTGAACGCTCGCTCTCTTGGATCTGAAGCAGTGTGAGAGGATCAGAAAACTTTGTATTTGTCAAATGGTTTCTACCCGATACAGAGTCTATGATTCACGACCCTGTGCGCCAATGCTGAGTATTATTTGTAATACATAGTTATCCGTAACAGTCGGGGGAGGCTTATAATGGAAAATATATGTATTATTCGACTTAATTTAGGAAATATTTGTACCACGATTTCAGAATAAAATAACTGTTTAATAATTTGTTTCATATTTTTTAGGTATGTTTAATATATTTTATAAATAAAATTTTTATATTTAAGATTGAATATTTTTTTGGATTTTCTTTTTGTTTAATTATTTTCAGTTAATTTTTCTATGCAAAATAAGAAAAAAATATTAAATAATTTTAAATAATGAGACAAAAAACAAGTTTAATTTAAAAATATACAGAAAATAAGTCGGAGAAGGTAGTGATTGTGCAATCAACATAGGTTTTTTTCATTGAAATTAGGTTACTTAAAAAAAATTTAAATAAATATTTTAAAATTTAAAATTTTTTTTTCTTGGAATTCTGATAATTTTTTATATATTGTCATATTTTTATATTTCCTCGAGCCGGTACGGTAGTATACCCCTGAACAACTATACTTTATCAAAGTGGAGTTATTAAAGAAGATCGATTTAACTAGAGACTCTTATTTTCTTGGCTCTTAATTTTTCAGCATAATAATGACACCGAACATATATACAAGCATATAACCATATAATGACTCAAAACATTAAGCACTCCTAACCGATAATCTTTAGCTTTAATGGTTATGAAAAGATTAATAATTAAAATAATCATTAAAAAATATAAAAACGATAAATTTAGCGTTTTTTCGAACAATTATATACTTATATTATTCATAATAAAAATGAAAAAATAAAACGTATTTATATTTATTTAAATATCATAAATTTAGGAACAACCTGTTTTGGTTGTACTTAGTTATCGGTCCCCGCCAGTTTGAGAGTTTTCATCTATGATAAAATTTTACTTAAACCACGTTTTGGTCATTCGAATTTCTACATTATCTTCATTTAAGTTGTTTAAATGTCTCTTTTGTTTTGGTTTTATTAGAAATTTGATTCTGCTATTTTTTCAATAATTTTTAAAATGCTTAATAAATATTTATTAATTTATTTCTAAAAATATTCTTATATTTGGAAATAAAATATCGATTTTTATAAATTCTCAAAATTAAATAATTATAAAATAATTAATAAGAGAAACTTGATTTTAACGAAAAAATGTTTAAAAAATTATCAAATAACTAAAAAAATAATTAAAAAATAAAAGAATATTTTAAACTTCTACAAAATTTCCATAATTAAATTAAAATAATTTATTGAAAAAATAATCAAATGCTAACTGAAAACTAAAAAATAAGAAGATATTTAAAATTTTAATTAAAAAATTTTTAAATTAAAATAATTTATTAAATATTTTTAAGATTATTAAAAAAATTGCAGAATCAGTTTGAGTAGTAAAAATAAATAGAAAATTTTACTAAAATCGAAATTTTATTTAAATTTTACTCAAACCTATTTGTGAAGGTTGTTTACTTAACCGATTTTGTGCAAACATTGCACATTTACTCATTTTCGATGACGATAAATGATTATGTGAAAATTTGATCAAACTAGTAAATCAAAATTTTTTTTGGAAAAAACGTTTAAAAATTATTCACAAATGTTTAAACTGTATTAAATAGAAATGTTTTGGTTTTTTTCCTTCCATGCTTTATAATAAATTTATTATGTTGTTACTAATAACATTATTATATTATATTTTATTATATATATTTTTAATTTTTATAATACAATCTTTTTAAATAATTAATTATAATATTTTTTTATATTATTTTTTTATTAATTTTAAATCAAAATATTTTAAATAAAATTTAATAAATACTTTATTTTGACAAAGTTAAAAGAAATTTATCATTCAATTTTTTTAATATTAATTATTATTGCATTGTTATTTTGTATATTTTTCAGCGATTTTAAAAGATTTTTTTAATTTATTTATTGAAAAATCATTAAATTTTTTTTCATAAGCATTGTTAAAATAATTAATTATTT
This sequence comes from Girardia tigrina, assembly GCA_001938485.1. Lineage (NCBI taxonomy): Eukaryota > Metazoa > Platyhelminthes > Tricladida > Dugesiidae > Girardia > Girardia tigrina. Next base: position 23,569 of record MQRK01181697.1, read on the forward strand.
TATTATTTTTCATCTTATAAATAAAAAAATATTTAATTATTTTTGTTTTATTTATTTTACATTGATAAACTATTTAAAAATTTGTTACATGTGTGAGGAATATTTTAAATTTGGTATGTTGAAATTGGTTTTTTGAATTTTGTATGTTGAGTTTAGTATTTGGAAATGTGTTTCTCCCACCCAGATGGAAAATTGATATTTTAGAAATTCACGATAAATAATTATTCGAGTATAATTTATATTTTAAAGTACAACATAAGATATTTAAAAACATTAAAAATATTAAATCTTTTCAAATCTTCATATTAAAATTTAAATAAAATAAATAGTTTTAACTAAGTTTTGAATTAATTAAATGTTCTTTCTTTACATAATATAATTTTTAAATAAAATTAATATGTAAATAAAAATTAATACTAAAACTACAAAATTTGAACTTTAAAAATAAAATCAGAAAATAATGAAAAATTTGTTCGAATAATTGTTTATTAACAAACATTAACAAAAAATTATCAATTTAGAACGATGTCGAATGACGAGAGTTTTGCTGAGTTGTCCAAAAGACAATTCTGATTGTAATGAAAATAAAAGTTTGAAAACCCATGTTGGTGTTCTTAATAACATGGATTCATATCTTTAGTTTTAACAAAAAACTAAGTGTTAAACTTACATAAAAATTGCTATTTCTATCAAAATTTTGATTAAAATTTAATTCTTGGAAATTTCTTTTTTTGTTTTTCTAAAAAAATATAACTGTATTTCCAATAAATGAATAATACATAAAAAATAAAATTTAATACATAAAAAATAAAAAATGATAATTTTAACTGAATTTTGGAGATATATTTCTAGTTGATTTTGTCTATGAGCTTTCCGCTGCTCCTGAAGAATACTTTATAGGGTACACTTTTTTCTACCCATAAAGTTATTTCAAAATTAATTTTTAACAAAAAATTTTCTTCTTCCGAAAATAGTTTTATGATCATTGATCAGTTCTTTCATCTGTTGAATAAGTTCCATCTGAACTCCAAAGTCCGATTTTATGTAACGACACAAACAAAAACTCAGTGCATAAAATTGAAATCTAAACTAGGGTTGTGCCGGATATTATTTTTTGAAATCCGGCGGGAGCCGGATTTGGTCTGTTTTCAGAAAGTCAAAGTAGGATTTGTGACGTGTTTAAGTCAGTAGCTACTTATGCTAACTTTTAGAAAATTTTTAAGAATAGCTGGAAATTGTACTTATTAGAAAAAAGAATGACAAATAATATATAACTACTAATTATTTATGTTAAATATTTTATTAAAATTTGAACAAATAAACATTTTAAAACAAATATATACGAAAAAAGAATATTTCTTTCTTATTAAATCAAAACTGTTCTTCAAAAAAATAGTCTTGAAGCATTTTCTGGAAGGAGGCTGCTCCTGTGATCACTGATTACTTCACCTGCCACACTAAATAATCGTTTAGATGGTACATTAGTTAGAAGTGATCCTAGCTACACTCGAGCTACTTTTGCTAAACTAGGAAATCTCTCTTTATTATATTTTCACCATTTCAGCGGATCTTCTGTCCGTGAGACCATGTGTTCAGACTGTTACTGGCATAATTCTGACTCGATACCTACAGACATGTGTTGTTATTCAGTGGGTGTTGACTGGACGATCTCATCAATACAGTCCCAAAGTATAGAACTTTCCACCCGTGATTTCTTAGCGTGTAGTTCAAGATACACGTTGATGTGGTGTTGAGGACGAAATCAACATAAAACTTGTTGAATGAACATTCTCAATAGTATTAAAATACAGTAGTACACTGGCATTTATAGCTGTCATATTAGACAAAGAGAAAGATTTATTTTTGAAACGAGGATCTATCATTGTTGCCACAGTGTACAATCGTTCCTGTTGAATGTTAGAAAATCTTTTACGGAGTCCAGCAAAATTGAGTTCATTTTTTAGCCCATCTTCATTTCCTTCTGTCACAATGTTGCGTAAAACCTTAAATAAAGGAATTATTAGTGAAATACTAGCAGCTTCTGCATTAATCTTACATGTGCATTCTTCGAAAAGAGCCAAAAGTGATAATGCAGTTTCAGCCATAGTCCACTGATTAACATTTAAATATGTGGACTATGATTTAAATACCTTATAACAGTAGACACTAAGTAGACGGCGCTGCTCACACAAACGACTAAGCATATAATATGTCAAATTCCAACGTATACTTACGTCTTGCAACAGCTGATGTTGCGGTATACTAATTTAAACAAAGAATGATCGTCTAGGTGTTAAACAAAGAATGGAATGAAGTTCATATCATATTTACTAGAAGTATTCATTTTTCAAAAAATTGCTTCTAGCTGTTTTTTTGGTATTTGTACATTTGTATACCCTTACAAATCCGGCTCGAAATCGGGTCCGGCCGAATTTCGGCACAGCCCTAATTAAAACAAATTTTTGTATTATTTTTTTTGAAATATGTTTTTTTGATTTTTCCTAAAAAAACATAAAAAAGTTTATTTATATTTAAAAGTAATTATTATAAATTAAGATTTATTTTTGTTTTCAAAAAATTAAAATGTTTTATTACTAAATCAGAAATACAAACATATCAAATATATGTCAATATACATACATGTCATTCATTAAGTCTGAAAGTTGAAGTCCGGTGTCGGGAAAAAATAACTTTTAATTTTATGTAAAAACTGCATAACAATTTTTTTATAACAGAACAAAGTAATAATTGTGACTAGGATTTATTTGAAAAACATATAACAAATGTCTCATTCAAAGTTAGTTCACATGCCGACCGTCATTTGATTTAAACCAAACCGGTTTCCATATTTCAATTCTGCAACAATAATGAAAAATATTATAAAAGTTAAGAAAACAATACTGATACTGAAAAAGATATTGAAAATTCATTTAAAATGAATGACTAAAGTAATTTGACAAAGAATTCTGGAAAGTTGCGTTGATAAATGTAACTTAAAACACAATAGTCTTCGTGTAACAATCTGTTGTAATAATAGTTATGCGACTGGGACGATTCTTGGAGTCCTTTAAAACAGCTCAGGAATCAATCAGTCTTAAGTTCGGGATTGATAATGTCACAAACACTCTCGCACATATCGCCATGGGATGTTACTACATGTGCGACAATATCGGTTGGTTCAAGACCATTGTGAGGGGTGCCTCAGATGCAGGGGGTATCGCTAGGACAGCCACCAGGTTCTGGTTAATATCTCTCTTCTGCCAGCTTGCGCGTGACGGAGACCAGCTTCATCGGTTGGTTGAGAGAACTCGAGAATCACACTCTGTCCAGGTTATTTCATTTAATGATTATTGATTAATTTGAAATACCATATAAAATTTAACGAGAGATTAGACTAACAATATTTTTTAAAATCCAAATTCTCTTTTAATTATAATGTAATTAAAGAAAGCGGAATGGTTATAATAGTCATTGTTAGGATTTTGGTGCTCAAAAATTATTAAATATTAAAATTAAGTTGTAAAACAAATCTTAATATTATTTTCGAATAGAAATTAAAATTTAAACTTTAAAAAGTAAGAAAACAAAATCGAATCTTTCAAATATAAAACATAAATTATTAAATTAAATTTTTAGAAAACTTGTTAGGATCTGGAGGGTTGAGATGAACCCGCATTATCTCAAGATTGTGTTAAAATAATATTTTAGATAAATTAGGTTCCGGTTTCTCATCAAATGCATCCCTTTCTTAATTCTTTGGTTTATCGGAACTTTGTGATTTAAGGAGTGAGTGCGAAAAATATTACTAACTTTAAAAAAATATTACTAACTTTTCGGGGGGCAGCTAGCACTCTTTAGTTTGGGTGGACCCTCTAAAGAGCCTAGTGGCTCAATACCATTCGAAAGAGATGGGAGGCCCACTAACTTTAAAATCCTCTATCTTCAAAACCATATTTTTGATTGAAAAAATACCGACTGTTTTGAAAAATGTGTTTATATCAAAATAATTTTAGTAAGCTAAGAAAGATTATTTTTTTAATAAAGTCTACGAGTTTTTCCGGAATGCCTGCCATTAGACTTGCAATTGTAGTTTCTGTCACGTTTTTGACTGCATTATTCCACTTGCAGTGTGTTCTTAGAAAGTTCCATGTAATTAGGTTTATTTTTAATTAAAACTATTTTTATATAAATATTAATGTATTTTATAATTAAAAAAATATGTAAACAAAATGTAAAAATTTTTATGTATTATTTTTTTTGTTATTGTAGTATTATTTATAATTGTAAGTTTAAAAAAATTAGTTTGTTTAAAACGACAAATTAAATAGTTATTAATTACCGCATATTTTTCTTTATGCAATTATTTATTACAATCATTGAAATATAATTATCGACTACAATTATTTATTATAATTAATGTCTAAATCAACATCTTTTCCTCGGTAAAAACATTCTCATTTTTCATCCTTCATCAACGAAATTACGATTCGGTCGTAATAATGATCTCGAACCGATTATCATTCCCCATTGTATCGCTCGTAAAGTCAAATCATCATCGAATTGTAACATCGTCCGACAACCGCTCATTCCAGATCATCGCTGGACGACGTCAATGAATACGAAATGCAACAACGCCCTCAAACTGGCATCGATCGCCATGAAATCGTCTCTGATTGAATTGCTTCAACCGTTCAAAGAACAACCGACAATCGGCGAATTGATCCAAATGAATAAACAGCATTTAAAAATGGAAATCATTCCCAACAACTGTCCATCGTCACTCGATCCAATCGTCAATCCGACAGCCGAATTCGTCATCGGACAAGACGCGCTCGATCCGGCCGCCTCGCTTATCAAAAACACAGGGAACTTGGGGAACAGTTTATGTGCACGCACCGACAGTTGGTACTTGAAATGTGCTGGTACTTGTTGGAAAGTCTTCATTTTCTCTGATGTTACTTTCTTTCTGTGGTTTGCGACGTATCTGTTGAGTTTTGGTAACTGTTTCTTCTGGAATGTTTGCTGATGAATGATCATTCCGATAATGCCTTATTAATCATATCTAAGTGGAGAAGCTTTTTGAGCAATATTGGCCCTGATATGCTTTCTTTTCTGCGTCCGGTATAATTTTCTGGTGATCCTCACGAATATGACGATTCAGTCCTTTTTGCTCTGAAAATTCTTTGTTACAGTTCTCGAGATGGCAACGAACTGTATTCATCCTTAGATTGATTAGCTTTGGCAAGTCTGTGGTCTTTTTTCCTACTGTGTTCGCATTGCGAATTAGATAATCGAGTCTGTCTTGCATTCGGAGTTGAGCACCAATCTGCAGCAGAGTAATAACACTATCGAGACTGGCGGTTT
>MQRK01181711.1:26035-45935 GCA_001938485.1 Girardia tigrina
TATATATATATTTGAAAATATAAAAATAATAATAAAAATAATAATAATAAGATGGAGAAGGAGAAAACTTTAACAATAATATAAAGAAAATATTATTTTTTAGCAAAATTAATTTTATTTATTATTTATTTATTTCAATATATAATCATACGATTAATATTTCTTTATTTACCGACTTGAATCAGAAAATTGAAATAATAATTTAAAAAACATTTTTTTATTACCTAAAAACAGTTTTATAAAATAAAAAGTTTTTTGTATTACAATAATTAAACTCAGAAAAAAAGAAAGAAAAAAAAGAACTTTTCGAAAGAAAATTTCTTAATTATTTGGAACAATAATTTTTAAAATTGGTTTCAATGGAAATTTTATCGACTAATTACAATTTGAATATTTTTCAACCAATAAAATTAAAATTCTGACCGCACTTAAAACGAGTAAGAAGAAAATTTCTTATTAAACATTTCCCTAAAAGAAAACTTTTAGAAGGAAAATCGATGTTTCATATCTCTTCAATTTTAGATTTACATTTAGAAGATCCTTGTTTACAGAAACCAGAAACCGATCAAGAATGTACAACTGATGATTCTAGTGAATGTCTCGATCAGAACCTTGATGTCTTGAATGAAGGTTCACATTATATAATGTTTGTTATATAATTAAATAAAATAATCTAATTTATAAAGAAAATTGTTCTTTCAAACCTAAAAAAATAATTTTATAATAAAATAAAAATAAATAAATATTATTTTTAAATACATTATTTTTATTTTAGTTGACACTGAAACTCTTCAAATTAACGATGAATATAAAGTTTCTCAGACGATTATGAGGGGTAAATCCTTCGGCGAAAAGCGACCACGAAAGGCAAGAACGGCTTTTACCGAAAAACAATTATGTGAATTGGAAAAGTCTTTCGACAAGCATAAATATCTCAGTGTTCAAGACCGAATAGAATTAGCAAATTATCTCGAATTAACCGATACACAAGTTAAGACATGGTACCAAAATAGACGGTTGGTTTTTATTTATTGAATTATTTATATTGAATATAAATAATTGTCAGAATGATTTTGACTAGTGGTGGAGAAAAAAAACATGTTTAAAGATTAAAAAGACGAATGATTTTTTTGCTTCACATAAAAGCAGTCATAAAAAATATTGAGATTAATTTTCGACGGATCAACCGTCATTATCACTCGGAACTAGATCAATATTGATAAACTGATCTTTATATAGCAAAGAATTATTTAGGTAATCCTTTAGTAATCACTTAAAACCTCATAATATTTTAAATAAAGTAGAAGAGGATTGTGTTTGCGCTCTGATTTTTGGACGAAGAATCTTAATATCAGTGCTTTATACATCGCCATTTCTCAGAAATTATCAAATTCTAAACACAAAATTTTAAAATTACTTCAATCTACTACATTATCTAAACATTTCTGTCTGTGTTGAGCAACGTAACTCTCACCCTTTTTTCGATCATGTTCATATATTCGTTTACAGGAATAACGACATGTCTCTCCGATGTATGTGGCATCACAACCATTACATTTAAACAGATAAACTCAATTAAAACGTAAACCGACTTTTTGTTTATTTTATAAAGTCATAATTATTTTTTAAATTTTTTTTCTAGTAATATTTTATTTTTTTTTAATTTTTTTACAGTACAATTAACTAACAAAATCAAATAATTATTTTCTTTACTCTAAAAAAACCCGGAAAATAAACCACGAAAACTACGTTAAATACAAGAAAAATGTTTTGAAATAATTTAATATATTTCATTGATAATTAAAAATCCACAGGGAACAACCCCCTCGTTTTTCCCTGTAGCTAGAGCAATAAAACTATTACATGAAATAATCGAAAATAATGTTTTAAATGTCTTTGAATTTCTTAGGAAAGTCGGTTCTCTGTCTCAAATATGATAATTAATTAATTAATCAAATTTTAATTTCTAAATGACATAAATTTTCATTTTATTAAACAGAACGAAATGGAAACGGCAAACGGCGACCGGTGTTGAATTACTGACAGAAGCGTCGAATGTGGCTGAATTAAGGCGCAGTATGCATTATCCCAACAACAATAAATTCTGGAGTTGGGTTTCCACCAATTCCACATCTCTGTCAAATATCGCATCAATTTTTCCACCAATTAATTCTGTGTATCATTTGTCTCCGTTGGTCAAGTCACGCATCCTTGAAGGATTTCCAAGTGTCCCATCAGCTTTCATATCCAATCATCATTCAAACAGATATAATAAAATTCATGAAAACTAGAAATTCCGATTTTTATTTATTTGTCCACTTTTTTTTCTATTCACTAGTATTACTAATTATTCATTTACTTTGTGGATTTCTTTCTCTAATTATCATTTTATTATTTAATTATTTTATTATAAAATCGTTCTTTTACTTCTGTAGTGATCTTGATCTTCTTACGTTTTCAAATATTCTTCCGATTATTTCGAACGGAAAATATTTTTATTTTTATTTATTTTTAAATATTCTATTTCAGAGTTTATTTATTATAATTTTTATATTTCTTTCAAGATCATTTCTTTTTCTTTAATGTCATATGAATCTTGAATCATAATTTAGACGTTTTTATATTTTTTTCATATATGAATGTAATGGTTATTAGGTGATCTCGAAAATAATTAATGTATTTAGAGCTTCATAAACTTAATTTTCTAATATCTTATAGCAATCATAATAAATTAGTAAATAAGTATTCATCATTGAACCACTTTAATAACACTAAATCCTTAGGGATCGACTGACCAATATAGTGGCAAACATTAATCAGCCACCATGGTGGACCACAAAAATGTACATCCAATAATGTTCAAAAGGCCATTATGCGAATACAATTTATATTTTTCTTACAAAAATATTTTGATTTTAGCATCATTATATTTTTTTAAAAAAATAATACACATGTTTTAAATTTAAATCCGACTGCAAAGGGTTAACCATTTACCTGTAAACGGATGATGAACGCAATATTTTAACCATTTTTTGTTATATGTTTATTCAAACAATTTTATTTTAAACTCTTACTTTTTATAATATTCGGATATAAAATATAATACAAATAACATAATAAATTCACATAATTGAACAATGAGAAATTTTCCATTCATATTTTTTCTTTAATATTTTATAATTAAAAAAAATAAAAAATACATTAAAACATCGAAAAGGAAAATCGCAAATCTATGACATTAAAAGCTTCATACAAAAATAAATTTAGATCAACTTTATATCATACAATCCATGTTTAAATTTATTTAGCGACTACTAATAGTACTCGGTATGGGGGCAAGCGAATCTGCCTTTAAATTTGAGAAACGAGTGTTTCTGATTCTCAATCGAACGGATAATTGAGTATTTAAGGAGCCAGAAATTAATTTGTCCCAATAAAGATACAATGAAGACAAAAAGGAAAACATCGATCTGTACATTATACAGAAGATCATAACTCTTAGATCAGGAGCTAATATAAGAATATTTCATGAATTAAACTCGAGAATTATTTATTTATTAAAAGTCATACAAAAATGAGACAAAAATTAAAGTTTTATTTTTCAGATTTCTTTTCTAAATCAATAATATTTCTTAATTGTTTTAAAGATTCTTTTAATGCGTCCAAAAACTGAGACCCTTTAGATGAAGACGAATTTCTCCAGGTTGTAATAAGAGCTCCACAGCCATTATCCTTAGAGAATGAATCGTAATTGTCATCTCCAGTCATTCAAAATAATTACCCTAATGCCATATCCAACACCGTACCCGTCCAATGTTACAGCTGCAAAACCTCCTATTTCCAAAGATTCAGAAGGGACAGTACTAGTACTAACGATTATTCTGTTTATATCATCGTAATTTGGATCAGAAAATATTTCCGGAACTTTTTCATTTTCGGCAACAAAATATTTTAATCCCATTAAATGTCGATCCCACCCTTTTGATACAATATCAATGATAATACCAAATATAATAATTATATTAAAAATAGTCAAATGACAGGATATTCATCAAATCAAACTCAGGACGTAATTAATTCATTTGAATGGATTTCTCAATCGTACCAGACTAATTTAATATAAGCTTATATAACCAAGTAATGATTATACAATCAATAATACCATCAGACTTTATTTGAAAATGTTTAGCAGAGATGTTGTTCGAGACATAAATATTATTGACCTTCATTGTCCAACTAGTAAATCAAAAAAAATTTTATCCCTTCTTTATGCTAGCAGAACGCTTCTTGGCCAAGAAAATTTTTTTGATCTTTTGAAGAAGAGAAAATTACTATTACCTTTATAAATATTTTTTACCTTTACTTTTTGCGTAATATAAACTACTTATAATGTATAAGTAGATCCTTTTCAATTAATATTGTTCAGGAAATCCGAATTTTCCGTTTTTCACATTTAGGGACCTTAAAAAGTTTTTTCGATCAAATTTTCACATATTCATTTATTGCAGGCCTCCCATTTCATGTAGGAGAAAACCCAGGACAAAAAATTGAAAAAAAACAGGACAAATGACAAAAATCCGGGACAATTGCAAATTTGATACTTTAAAACACGTAGTTATAGTAACGATTTTATTGAAACAGATTAATATTTCAAACTTGATCGAATCTTTTTCAACAAATTGTCATTTTTCAATCAACTTTCATACATTTTAATACAAGGCAGGTCGTCCAAATTAACTTTAAATTGAATAAGAACTTTGACGGTGGCAACGTCGAGTGAGCTTCGTTCCTTAGTCCATTGCACGTTGCAGAGTGAAAAGACTCGTTCGGCAAACGCATTTGAAACGAGTACTACCAAGATTGTACAGAGCAGACGCAAAATGCACGGCAAACTATCATTGTTCTTAAAAATCAACTGCCACTTTTCTTCGGTGCTTTTGTCAATGAACTTTTCATTCGGAATTGCTGTCAAAATTTGATTGAGTTGCACAACCTCATCAAACAAATCATCCTTTTCCGCAAGTTCTGGCGCAATCTGCTCGGCCAATGCCCTGACTTTATTGTATTGAACTTGTTGACTGTTCAGCACGATCCAAGCAATATCAGTAGGCAACTTCTCAAGACGGAACCATTTATCAAAATAGTACAGGCAAGTGTTGTAGAAGTCATCAACGTTTTTACTCAAATAATCACGCGTCACATTGTTTAATTTTGCAAACGCATTTGCAGTCTTCGCTCCGTAAAAATCATTTGACTTTCTTTCGTTGATTTTGGTTAGGAAAGATTCAGCAATAGTGACGAGTTCGGGCAACAAAGCATTGGGCTTCTGAAACAATTTCAATGGTTCGTCAAAACAGGCCAACGCACTTTCCAGAAACAAAACAATGCAACGAGCCTCATCGGATGCAAAGAAACCTTGAAGGAGACGTGTTGGCTATTCCAAGATGGCAAAATATTCATTCAATGCCGTTCACAATTCAATGATTCGCAAAAGAACCTTTTTCTGTGTTACCCAACGAGTTGGTCCATGGTTAGCATTGAAGAATACTCAACATCAAAAAGCTCGCAAACACCTTTCAGTTGTTCGTGACGCTGAGTCGATCCTTTGAAGTAACTGTGCAATTTGAAAACAATGGCTTCAATATCAAAATATTATTATAATATCAATATTATGTGGCGGAGGTAAGGACCCCCTTTTTATGTATGATGGATCTATCGTGTCATAACTCAATTTTACTCGGATCGATATTTACTTCAACACCTGATTGGTCCTAATTACCGAAAAAGATGAACGATTGCAATAGTTGGTCTCTCTCAGTGCTGGCATGAAACCCGATGTCCCAGTGCTTTCCGCTCAATTCCCCAATCAATCAGAAGTGCCAGAAAGCCCTAAAACTATTTCTCAAAAAACTGTGTTTATAAAAATAAATTTTGTCTATATATATATATATATATATATATATATAGAAAGTAAGCTAATAAAAAGAATGGAAAAAGCAGTCATTTCCGCAAACGGATTAAAGAGCATAATTGATTGGATAGTAGGAACAATATTGTCAAACATACGTGTAATACACGTAATTCTAATGTTACAAAGAAAGTAGAAAATAAAAAATGTTTTTTGACGACAATCTTATTACTCATATTGGATTAATATTGCTGAATTTAAAAAGTCTGTGTATCCCGCTTGAGAGCCTCTAACTAAACATTTTAAAGCTGAAATGTCATATAATTATTAAAAAATATATTGAAAATATTAAAATATAAAAAATGTCAGTTAACATAGATATGGAATTAGTTTTATACATAGGTCTATTTTTAAAAGTATTACTTGTTATTGTATTGAACGATAAATGTATTACAGTAGAACTCGGTTAATAGCACAAACCATTTAATAGTAAGGAGTTTCGTGGCACGAACTTTGGAATACAGGGTTTACAGTGAGTTGTGCTCGGTTAATGTCACCTCGGTTACTGGCACAACTCGGTTTATAGAACAGGTTATTCTGTCATGACGCCTCCTCTGTGACATGTTAATAGCACAGTGGGTGGGTATGCTAAAGTTAAGTGAATTAAGTGGCTAGTGAATCATGACATGACAAAGACAATTAGCAATTGTTGCCATGGTAAATTTAAGAAATACTTGGATTTCCTGTTATTTTATGATGCTTAGTGGTTGAATAAGCAAGACACATCACAATTTGCATTACTTTGCAGGTGTAGATTTAGAGGGAGTTTAGCTTTGATCTTTTAGATGCCATGAATTTGTTGAAACGAGCTTGGAATGAGGTTGAATCATCCACGATTTCCACTTGCTTTTTTCATGTTCGCTTCACAGTTTCGTCTCTTGAGCACCACGATCTAGGTGACGCTTCTACATATGAACACGATGGAGAAATCAACTGGAACGACAGCAAATTTTTGGAATGGCCTTTGATGACTACGTGGAAATTGATTCAGAAATCCCAACAACAGCCGAGTTTATAAAGGAAGCCATTATCGGTGAAATCCAAAGTAAAGTGAACGGGAATGAATCTGAAGAAGACGAGCTTCTTATTGTTCCTACCTCAGTTCCTACCGCAATGGAAGTAAAAGGCTGTTTGACTAAAATACGTTTATTTTTGCAGAGCCAAGAGAGCAATTCAGAAATACAAGAAAGCCAAATTGATGGTCTTGACGATTTTGTCACAAAAATCTTTTTTAGGAAAAAAATAAAACCATTATTTCTAATTATTTTGTTAAATTGTAATTTAATATTGTACTTTACAATACATGTTATTACACGTACTGTATTTTATTATTGAAGTGGTATTCAAACAGTCGTTCTCGGTTTATAGCACACTTTTCCGGTCTGGAGGGTAGTGCTGTTAACCAAGTTCTACTGTAAATAAATTTAATACTCCAAAATATATGAATTTTAAACAGAGATATTATTATGATACTCATCATTAGGTAAACTATATTGTTATTAAAAATATATATGAACTTAATACAAATAAAAGATGATTCATTAAAAGCTTAGTGAACGTTAATTTTAAAAACTAAGTAAAACAAATTAATTATGATTAATTTCATACTCGTCAACTATTAATTGACGATAACTATCGATTTTCATTTCAGAAAATGATTAGTTGTCTCATTCCTTCCTTACTTTACAAGGTAATGGAGATATGATCATACAATTGACATTTCACGTTCAATTTTAGCCTTCACATTAAAATCAAAACAATCTGAAATTCCGAAATTATAAATCAACTAAAAACATTTTTCTCAAATGACCAATGATAATTGCCAGTTGTTTGTTAATGAGTATAATAATAATTTGTTGAAACGCGTTATCTCGTAACAAATATAATAAATAATTGGAAACAATTCATTGAATTGCTTGCCCATGACAAACTATATACACAGAAATACATGCTTTTTGAAAGCAGAATTCTGCCATGAATCAGGCTATCTTAATAATTAACATTACAAAATGTATTTTATTGTTAATTATAACCATTTCAACTTGCAGTTACCATAGAAACTTCTGATGAGATCGAAGAATCAGAATACGTAATCAACAGTCTTCAGCATCTGCAAGTCGTTTCGTCGCTAGACGACGTTTGTACCTTCTTAGAGTTTACATTGTAAATTTTACAACATAAATTTAAGCTGATAATATTCAGATTCCCCATTATTTTACAGGTTCCCTGAGATAATATTCTACAGACTGTTATGTATGAAGTGAATAGAAATGAAACAATGCATCAACATACATATCATGACAAAAAACTCTTTTTTGGTTTTCCCAAATTAAGAAATTTCACATTAAGACTAGTTCCACCATTGTCAGAGGAAGTAAGGGAGCTAAAAGTAAAATTGTCTGAAATCTTTTTCTCAAATCTCTCTTGATTCATGGATTTAATAAAATAATTTTGTTACAACTGCTTTTTCTTCATTTTGTATTGAGTTGTACGGAAATTAAGTGCTGATTTTGAATAAAAGTTCAGAAGGAATATTTTTTTCAATAATCCTTTGCCATCTTTCTTTGAACTGGAAAATTCCATTCTTCCAAAGCATCTCAGGTTTCCCGGCAGAAATACTGTTTAAAATGTGACTTCGGCATATCTAAAGAATTAAGGCTCTTGTTGATAAGATAATTTCCAGCGACCTGAAAAGATTATAGTCGGAAGGGGAAATATCGTGGAATATGATGTGGGGAAGCACATCCTAGCCAAGGTCCAACAACTTTTTTCAAAAAGACGTGTGCTCTGGCATTATCATGATGCAACATAACGATCTTTCTGTTCCCTAATTCTGGGCAATTTTTCTATTTTAAATTCATCCAGTTGAAAGCAGAATTCATCTGAATTAATAATATAGTTGTTTGGTAAAAGCTCTTAATACTGAATTTCATTGAAATCCTACCACACGCAGCATAACTTTTTTCGGATGAAGACCGGCTTTGGTTCATCTGGCTTACCCAAAAATCATTTTTGTTTCAAATTGTTAAAGACGATCCTTTTTTATCATCCATCATTATTTGTTTCAAAAACGGAACATTTTCATTCTGTTTGTAAATGAAAAATAAATGGATATGCGATCAATCAGATAATATGGAACTTTGTGGCGATTCACGTAATGTGCCTTAGTTAGTTATTTTTAAATTTTGTTTTCAAATTTTCGATTTCGAATTCAATGCAAAACCCAAAACTCAATTCACATTTTAAAAATTTTATTATTACAATTGATGCAGTTAAACAAACTGCAATTTAATCAATTTATTTTTTTTTACAAATTTCAAATATTTAATCGAAAAAAACTAATTTTAATTTGTGACAAAACAAATCAATCAGTGAAAATTAAAAAGAGTTCGAGGTAAATAAACAAAGTAATTATACACACAAATGTTTATAATTAATTGATTCATTAATTTGAATCTTCCATGCCTCACTAAGAGTTCATGGACGATTCTTTTTGATATCTTCAGTATTTCTGCTAATTTACGAGTTGCGTAATGAGTATTGGATAATTTATATTAATATATATATATATATATATATATATATATATATATATACCGTGCGATTCATAAGTCGTCGTCTCAAGATATGGAACTATACTGCAATGTAATGTAAAACTTTTAGAATATGATATAAATATATTACGATATGGTTTTTTACCCAGTACAACTTGAAGACATGAAAAGAAAAAGATTTTACAATAATTGTTCAAAATGTTCACCACTTTTCTGCAAACACAGATTGCATCGCTCCACAAAATTCGTGTAGCATTTTCGAATAATGCGGCGATCGATGTCTGACTCGACCTTTTCTCTTATAAAGCAAAGAAAAGCTATGGTTTTCTGCAGACTTTCATATTCAATTATATTCATTGATTGATTATCCGGTTATTCAATATCTATGAAAATGAAATTTTAAATGTCTGATATTAGTTTGTGTACTTTCACTTTTATTCAAATGCGCCAACTGCCAGTACAATGGCTGAAGAAAGTGGAAATGTCGAATTTTCTATTAAAGTTAAAGTTTTCATCACTAGTCATGCAATCGTTTATGAAAGCTGCACAAAAGCGTGTCAAATTTTTAAAGAACGTTTCAAACGTGAACCGCCACCGAGAACAACGGTTCAGCATTGGAAGAAGAAATTCGAAGAAACGGGGAATTTGTCAACAAAACCGCGATCAGGAAGACCATCTGATGAACATATGAAGGAAAGTGTTGTTCAGTATGTGAAAGAAAACGATACTGCAAATCAATGACGGGTTGCACGTGTCCTTGGTACTTCGCAGAGTTCTGTTCATCGTTACCTCAAGCAAGAAAATGTAAAGCCTTTCAAGTTTTCTTTTCAACAAGAGTTAACAGAAGATGACCAAGATCGATGAATTGAATTTTGTTCTTGGATAATCAACGAAAATTGCACCAATTTTTGCAGAAGAATTATTTTTTTCTGATGAGGCATCGTTTTACCTTAATGGTCATGTGCGAAAGCATAATCTTTTTTATTATTCTGAAGATAATGAATATCGTTTGATTCGTGTGCCTATGAAATCGCCGGGATTAACTGTTTTGGCAGCTGTTTCCTACGACCTTGGAATAACTTTCAGTATTATCCGTGAAACAATGAACCAGGTACGATATGTCGACGTTCTGAATCAAACGTTGCTGTCTTTTGTTGGGGATAACACGCAATACTGGTATCAACATGATGGCGCACCCCCGCATTTCAGCATTGCAGCGCGAACGTGGCTGGATGAACATTTCCCACAAAGATGGATTGGTCGTAGAGGACCCCAGGAATGGCCACCTCGGTCTACCGATTTGACGATAACTGACTTCTTGCTATGGAGTTACGTCAAAGATCGAGTTTACGCCATCGAAAATAACTATCTGAACTTCGACGAACTACAAGGCGCCATTTCAAGAGTGCTGTCAGACATCGATCACCGCATCATTCGAAAATGCTACACGAATTTTGTGGAGAAAATTTTTTGTGGAGAACACGAATTTGTGTTTGCAGAAAAATGGTGAACATTTTGAACAATTATTGTAAAACCTTTTTCTTTTCATGTCTTCAAGTTGTACATTCATTGAGATCAAATTTTATCTGACTATGGACCCTTATATCTTATATCCTTATCTAAAAACTGACTCTATCAGATTTGTCAAGAAAATAACACCTCCAATCAATTTTCCCTCGGGCGTCACACAAGAAGTGGTTAGATACAATTATTTATTGTTACTGGTTCGTTCCAACTGACTATTTCTTTTTATTGTGATATCATCAACACTGTTTCTTTTATCTTTCTGTTAATTGCTCATTGTCACACAATTTAAAGTTAATCTGTATTATTTTTATTTAAAACTAATAAATTCCCCAATATTCTTTGGTAATTTAGTCCTCAAACTAACAAAAAATATTTCTTTTAGTTTTGTAATTATCCAAAACAATATAATCAATGATGATAATAATAAACTATTTTGTGATAAAAAAGTTTCTTGATTGTAAAATCATGTTAGGAAGATCTTGAAATGAGAAACTAACCTTTTCCCATTAAAGCTTCAAATTTTAGTTTGCAATGTTTTGCGGAAGTTTTTGAAAGAGCTTCATAAACAACAGAATTAGAATTAGAGGAATTATGGCTAAGTTCACAAAAGGATTTAGATTCAATAGTTACTGGTCTCAATGTTTCAGTCCTACCGTCCTTAAATCCCGAGGTGCTAGCAGATTCATAAGTTGACGCCAATTTACCATTTAATTTATAATATGCCATCTGAATTTAAAATAACAACAATAATAATACCAATAATAATAATAATAATAATAAAAGTAGCATTTCTTAATCCAAACATTTTAATTCACTAAAATTAGTAAAACTAATCGGATAATTCAGTACAACGGTCAAATTTAACTATTTTAGCTTGGCGTAAAAAACAACATAATAATTGTGATTAAAACTTGGTTGTATTAAGTACTATTAAAACTAAAATATTACAATATACTTTCTTAACACTATTATTTAAATACTAGAAAAAGGCCCGTCATAAATGACGGGTGAGCTGAATTTTCATCTTTGAAAGTTTCTGTTTTAAA
The DNA here is from genome assembly GCA_001938485.1 of Girardia tigrina. Taxonomy (NCBI): domain Eukaryota; kingdom Metazoa; phylum Platyhelminthes; order Tricladida; family Dugesiidae; genus Girardia; species Girardia tigrina. The sequence goes on from MQRK01181711.1 coordinate 38,131, forward strand.
TTTTAAATCGTAATTATTATAATTTATTATTTATTGCTTCGAATTCTGTGTTGATTTAACAGTCAGTCAATCAAGTCGACTCCCAGTGTCATTCGGTGACGCTGCGGCACACAGAATCGTCTTGATGCGGGCTATGAAGATTGACCACATATTTACATGGATTCACTAGGGTTCCTCCGCAATTCACATTTTGATCATAGCGTGACCGACAAACAGATAAACACACATTTAAATAAATATATTATATATAACGAAAATTTGTAAATTAATACTTAATTGATTTTCATTTATCAAATAAATTAGTATTTTATTGGTATTTTCATAAAAAGTTTCCCGAAATTCTTTGTAGGAATCATCAAAATCGCTATTATTCGAAATCGGTGTTGATTTAACCATTTAACAACCTGCAAGGTTTTCAATCGATTTCGTCGGCTTCCGGGAGTCTTTCGGCTAAGGTGCTGCACTGACAGAATTGTCTCGATGTGGGCTATCCATATTGAACCCGTCCTTAAATAGCTTCACTCCGGTTACTCCGCTATTTAACATTTAAAAGCGTAACTGACAAACAATCAAACACTTTTAGACAAATATTATACATCTTATTTGTAAATGTAGCGCATGGGCAAAGTTCTGGACATATTTGTAGTTTTCAATTTATAATTAATATCATTATTCTTTTGTTAACAATAAAGATTTAAGAATGAGCTTTCAAGAGAGTAGTGCATCACAACCACATCAGACGACTTTATGTTGCCGATCATCAATGAGTTTTACAAGGTGATTTTGACTATGATGAAATTAGAAATGTGAGGAATGTTTTGAATTGTGTATTGATATTGTGCATGTAGAATGTTGATTCGGATTGTGTCTCTCCTACACAGATGGATGATTGGTATTTTCTTTGATTCTTACTAATTAAAAATAATTTAATTTAATTTTAAAGTAAAAAGATTTAAAATAACTTTTGAATGTAATATTTAATTTTTAATGTAATTTAAAATTTTAATATATTACCTTAATATGTACTTTTTTAAAAAATGTTTAGATTTAATTTTAACTAATTAAAATCTTATTAATTAATAATTATTAATAAATGTTTTTCATTTATAGAAAGAATTAGTATGAATTTAGAAATATTATTAATCAAGAAAAATGTCAAATAGTGAAAGCGCTTGTGATAATAATAAATGTTTAAAAACTCATATTTATGTTGTTAAAAAGAAATATTTGATTTTATCATATTTTCAATTTTTTCGGCCTTCTGTGAAGTTGCTCCATCCCTACTGAGAAGTTCAAATTGGTTTTCAAAATGAATTTTTGATTACAGAAAAGGTTTTACTACAACATTTCTTAGTATTCACCATCACTAAACTTAACCTCTTCGAGGATGTCGATCAATGTAATCTTTTACTTGTAAGTCACACCAGCTCAGATGATAACTTGTTTAGGTTCATGGTTTTTTGTGACAAAACTTTTTTGATATCCAACTACATGGTACGTTCAACAAATCCCTAGTCTAACATAAAAAAATTAATCAAATATATTTTCAATTCACCAACAATATTTAACTAGATAGGATTTATTCTTCGATTTTATATTCCATCTAATGTTATATTAATGAAGGATTTAAATAAGACCCGATATATCAACATATGAATAAATATCGTGATCTTTTGGTGAGATGATTAAGTGCAAGAATAATCATTTGTCCACCTAGAAAACAAAAAGACCAACACTTGAACGAGAAACTGTTAAGCTATCAGTTAATAAAATTTAATCTTATTAAACAATATATTGGTAAACTTGGTCACAGTTTCAAAACCTTCCAATTTGTCTTTAGCGAAAATTCTAATTTATTTCATAATAATGACCTTTCAAAGTTTTAAATAATAAAGCATTTTATTTTTTGTTTTTCTTAACATAAAATTGTGAAAAAAATGTATAAAGTAAATATAATTTAAATAAAATATTGTTTAATATTATAATATAAATAAATCACCTGGAACGCCAATTGGATCAGAGCATCAGAATCAAGTTTTGTAGATTCTAAATATTCCTTATTTATAATATCCGTCGTCCCAAAGTCGTATTTCAGTAAACTACATCTGTGTTCGTATTCCTTTTTGGCCAATGGTAATATTTGTTCAATAAAATCTTTATTTAAAGTAAATTCTATTTTAGTCACATTAGGAGAAGGAAGTTGTGATCTAAAGAGAAAAAAATAATAATTTACTTTATTGTTATCTTTTTAGGAAGTATGTTTCTTTAAAGAAAACTAAATACAGAAGATGAGGCCTAAAGAAAAAACTGATAAGTGGAATATTTGTATGAGAAATATTTCATAGACGAAAACATTTTGCCATTATTATCCAATAATATCTTAAATAATTAAAATAAATCAAAAAAATCTTAAAACTAACTTTCTATAAGACTAACAAATATCAATTATAATTGCTGATGATATAATACGAAATTCAGAATCATGTTCTATACTTATTAAAAAAAACTTTAAGAAAATTATTTTTCAAATATAAAATTATAGTTCACAAGACTCAATAATATATATATATATATATAAATTATATTTTAACTCGATTTAATGAATTTTCAAAACATGTTTTGTGGATTTTCTAAATTGTGGCAAACTTTTACAAAGATATTTTGAAATAAACATTATTGATATTGATTCTAATTTAACTATCCTTCAAAGATATGGTATAACAACCTACTTATATTACTCAGTAAGTTATCGTTTAACTTTAGTTTTATTTAAAGAAGTAAACCCTAATATTTTATAACTTGCCTTCAAATATTTAACTTCAAAAACTATTTTTATAAATTATTTATTTTAAAATACACTAATTACTTTGGAGAACAGAGTTTCTGTTTCCTGTAAGCACTTAGATGAATCTTGTAGCAATTTTTATGCTGCTCCCAGAAATGGGTTCATATTTGCTCCATCACATATAGTTTCCAAGAAATAGCCTATTCTTTCTTTCCTGATACTGTAATTTTCGGCTAATGGCCACATTTAAAATCATTTTCTTCGATTTATGTAAAATGTAAAAAAAATGTAAAAAGAAAATCGAAAATGATTTTCAAATTTTGTATAATCAATTGAAAAATAGTGTTCAATATGTTTTTAATGATTTTATCAAAGTTTGCACTGTTTACTTCAAAATATATTAATTAAATAATTAGAACCTGATAGAAACAGACTTAAAATTTGTAAGCCTAGCAGTCTTATACTTGATAATTCGAAAACAAAGTTGAAAATTTCGTATTTATATTTTCAATTTTCGAGTTGGTGTTAGAAACAGATTTTCTATACCTAGCCAAGCCCCTGGTTATCACAACATTTTAAAAATCTTGTTCATTTCTCTCTAACACAAAATGACCTAAATTATCAGACTTCTTCACTCATGTAAGAATTTAATTCCATATTTCTTTCAAAAAAAGCTAAGACAAAGATGTTTAATATATAAATTAATAAATAAATGTATTGATACAGTAAAATTGTTTTATTCGACTCACTTTAACAAAGATTTGATGAATTTCTCTTCTCTGTAAGTACCATATTGTTTACTATTTTAATTTTTAATATCCACCCACAAAAATCGAAAGCTTATAATGCAGTGTTTTGTGATCTATTGCGTAGATTAACGATCAAGAACGTCGTTGTCGCAATCAATTACGACATGATTATAATTTTTAAAAAAATAAAATTTTAATTTTTAAATTTCAAAAAAATTTGATACAAAAAATAATAATTTACTTTATTGTTATCTTTTTAAGAAGTACGTTTCTTTAAAAAAAACTAAATACAGAAGATGAGGTCTAAAGAAAAACTGATCAATGGAATATTTGTATGAGAATTATTTCATAGACGAAAACATTTTACCATTATTATCCAATAATTATATAATATTTAATAATAATCGGTATTCATGATTTCCTGATTTTTTTAATTTTGCAGATTTCTTCTTTTTGTTGGACATATATTTTTCCGCTACGATTTCCTCTTGTTTGTGAAGCTTATTCCTGTCCGATAGAAAAGAACTTAGCAACAATCGTTGCTATGGTTGTTTTTGGCAATTTGAGAATCCTAGCAATTTTTGTATTTCTAGTGCATCTGTTACAACAAGCAACTGGTGTTGTTGCAACAAGCATTGTGTCGGTCTTCAAGCTCTAGTTGATCATTTTGATTGAAATGTAACATCGATTTAAAATATTTTGTTTTATTTACGATGTCGTATTTTTACATTGTCGTATTTGATTGCAATAACGATGTTATTGATCGTTAAAAAACGTAAAAGTTCGAAAAACATTGTAATGGCGAAACTAATCAAAATTTTGAGCTAACGGATAACATGAAATAGTAGGACACCTACTATTTTAATAGTAGGTGGAAAAAAATTGAAAAGGCGCCCAATATTGGTTTACACCTACTATTTGGTGCTTTTGTTTTGAACTTGTCTTAAACTTGAAAAATAAATAAGAATTCAACTGGAAAAATAAGAATTTATTCATCATAGATAATAAAAGCATCATCGGTTAATATTTCTTCACTATCACTGTGATCAGTTTCTTTTTGGGATTCCGACAAATACTTTTTTACAAAAATTAATTGCTTTAAAAACGATACACCTACTATTTGATTCCACCTACTATTTTAATAGTAGATGGAAAATTTTTTGAAAACTTCATTACACCTACTATTTCATGTCCACCTACTAGTTGATGTTATCCGTTAGTTTATATACAATATTTTATCTTACTTGAAAATTTGACAAGATGAAACAAGTAATATTAAATTATCAAAGAAATTAAATGTTTCGGGGAAAAATTTTAAAAAGAAATGTTATGGTTCAAAAGATATTCATAAATTTCTTATAAATTTTTTATTAAAAGTTTTCATTAATTTTAAAATAAAAAAAACATTTTTATTTGGAAAGCTTAAGACCATAACAAATTCTTTAATTACGATTTATTAACAGAAAAAAACCTATCAAATTTGCTGATGATTGAAAAATCATGATCACCTTTTCACTATTTATTCTTTGATTAATACGAAATAAATAATTATAGTTTAATAGACACAAAACAAAAGTAAATACGGATCAAGTCCTACATGATCATTGAGAATTATTAAGTCTATATTAGACCTTATATTCAAGTTATATAATATTTATATTTTAATTGTCTTTTGTAATAAAGATAATCAATTACTCTTCCAACGATGAAAGTGGTTTCGAAAATTGAGGATTGTTTTCACTATCTTTATGTATTTCTTCAAAATACGTCAGTACAGCAATGCCATCCCCCCAGCTATGCTCAAAGTTTAAAGCAGCATCACCTTTGGCGTCGATAATTAGAGAGAATGATTTATCAAACCACCGATTTGCCGCTGGACCATGAAGCGTATTTAGGAACTAAACAAACGCATTTTAAATAACGCTTTATATATTACATCTTTATAATTACATTTTATAATTTACATTTGTAATTATCAAGTTATTACCAAATGCAACACAAGTTTTTAAAATGAAAAGAAATACTTTGTGAGAGTAAAAGGAATAATTTAACAAATATTTGAGCAAAATATTCAAGTAAATCAATATCGAATTACAGTCCTAGATTATAAAAGGAAGTCCAGAAGGATTTCCGAGTTGGTCATCGGTCTCAACAAGAGTATTACAATAATTTAACCGGTTAAGTAATACAACTGATGTGGAGATATTTCGGTGTCCCTTTACTCATAGTACGACTTGTGTTTACACAGCCACATCTCTACAGAATCACGGTACGAGGGATCATGACTGGTTCTTTCTCACTGGAAAACCGAAGCGTGCTCGTGCACTGAAAGCTCGCATTCTTACATCTAAAGCCGTGCGAGAAAGTCAGTAGGCTCTGTTTTGTTTATTTATGATTTCGACCCGATACACAGTTTATAGCTCACTACCCTATACATCAATTCTGGTAGTGTAGTCTCTACGATACTCAATTATCCGTCCAGTCGTGGAGGCTTATATTACAAGAATTGATGATGAATTTTCTAGATTTTCATCTATAAAAACTGTGTTTCCACAGAGATTTTGAAACACTGTTTTTATTATTATTCGTAAACGATCTTACAAATGCTAAATCGGTCTAACAGACTATATATAAGTCGTATTAGACTGATTTAGTTGTCAAAAAATAACCAAAAAATAACAAAATGGTATCAACAATAATTGTATTAATAACGGTCTAACGGAAGGTACAAAAAAGAAAGAATATTCGATCACCGAAAAAGAAACAGTGAGGTCGTTTATAAGAGGATGTCGTGAAACTAACAACAAAAAAATGAATAAATACTGTTATAGAGTTAAAATCCAATGTCGAGTGGAGTGACTCTTAAGCGTTTCTCGGGATAGGATAGTGGATACTCCAGTTGTTCTTTGGATGGATCGGGTTTAATTGGTCGTCGGCGATCTCGTCAATTTGGGTTGGTTTGGTAGTTTGTTTAGTTGTCTACTGTTTCCTAGTAGCTCGTTAATTTTTAAATTTCCAATGATTATTTTTTATTGATTTCTTTTTTTTTAGATTTTATTATTTATCATTATTAATATAAATATATTTATATAAATTATAAATATAAAACCAACAAGATATGGAGATTGGGAACGTAAAGGACGATGTACTGATTTTTAGTTTATTTTGATCATACAATATGTATCTTTTCTTATTGAATAAAAAGTTTTTTCTGCTTGATTTTTCATTTTTTTATTCTTTTTTGATTCTTTTTGGCTTTTTTGATATTTTTTAGAAGAATTTATTATTCTCTGATAAATTGTAACGATTGATGTAATTCTAAATTGATATGGATTTTTGTTCTGTTTATGGTCTTTTAAATTCTTCAATTCATCATCAATGTCTTTAAGGGCTTTTGTCTTTTTAAAACCGATTTGGGTTTTCTTTCGTTATTATCTTCATGTTTTGATTGAATAATATTTTCCTTACTTGCCCAAGAATATATATTCCCACACAAAATACATAAAGGAAACAAGGCACCACGCACATGTACACATAAATAAGTAAAGTTCTGAACTCAGCAATCACACATCACGGCTAACAAGAAAGTCAAATGACGAACATTCTTTTTGGATAATCAGAACTCTATTGAACTTTACAGGAGCACCCCCCTTAGAAGTGGAACGTTTAATTTGTTAAAGTTTAATTAGTTTGATGTTTCTTAAGTTTATTGTCTTTCTTTGTTGTTTGTTATCGATGTATGTAATGGTGTTGTTGTCGTTTTGTTTGATTATTTTGAATGGACCGAAATATTTTTTGTCGAAGTTCCTTGCTGATTGATTTTTGACATAGCACTGCATGTTTTCGAATGTGGTCGTGTTGTTTTCGTATGATTCGGTTTTTTTAAACAGATTGAAGGTGTATTTTGTTCCGGTTAGTTTTTCGTAAGCTGATTCTTTTGTGTGGATATCTGGTTTGAGTCTCATTGCTAGGCACGTTTCAGGTAACTTTTCGAGCCAGTTATAGTTTGAGCTTTTTGTTCGCAAGGTCTGTTTTAGGTATCTGTTGAGGATTTCCACTTTTCCATTGGATTGTGGATTGTATGGTGTTGTTCTTACTTTAGTGATGTTATATTTGTTACATAATAGTTTGAATTGATTCGATTCAAATTGTCGACCTTGGTCGGTTATTATTTTCTTAGGTGGACCGTATCGCATGAACCATTCTTTTTCTACTATGTTGCATATGTTATTGCTGGAGATTTCCTTGATTGGAATAGTCTCGAACCAGTT
>MQRK01181723.1:3322-13595 GCA_001938485.1 Girardia tigrina
TAATTGAAAACTGAGGGTACACTAAAATTGTCTTTTCTGACCCAGAAAAGTTATTTTGTCCTTTTGAGTGCATTATGAAAAGTGCTTAGTATTTTTTTTAAAATTCTGTTATTTACAGAATAGAGCTTATGTTAAGCTGCTTAACATGCAAAGTGGTATCGAATGCCCCTAGGGTATAAAGGTCGAAGGTAGTAAGATATCGAAATTCTGTTTGAACATATGTATATAAACCCATAGGTAAATAGCCGGAATATGATCTTAGATTTTTGTTTGTCGATTGATGTTGAAAATATATTTTCCCTCTACTAATACTTTATTAAATAGAAATGTTTTGGTTTTTTCCTTCCATGCTTTATAATAAATTTATTATGTTATTAATAACTATTTAATTGTAAAATGGAGTTGTTAAAATTTTTTGTATGAAATTTTCCCTTCGATAAAAGATAAAAAAATAATGTTGGCAAAGTAGAGTTCTGGCCGCATAAAGTATGGATGGAAAAAAATATTTTTTTGATTTACTAGTTTCATCATACATCTAAATCAGGGGTTCCAGAGTGTGGAACGCGGTCGGTGTATATTTTTTTAAATTGAAGCATTACACAGACGGCAACCTTTAGATTCGAAATTATTTATTTAAAATTTTTAATTATATTTCACTTTATTCAAATACAAAAAAATTAACAATTTGGTATCATTTTTTCATCATATCATTTGTAATTTTGAATTATTAGGTTGTGAAATATGAAACTTGTAGGCATGATTACAATAAATTCAAATAGTTTTAATTTGAAAATGACTTAACATATTGTTACTGAGCTTTTTTGTTTAATTGCTACAGGGTTACTGAACTAATTTCAAAAAAAAAATATTTTCAGCTAAAGAACTTGAGATCCCCCTAACCATAACCTTAACATGTAATTAGTTTATTTGTTGAAATTAATACTGCATCCCTTGCTACATATCTATTGAAGACATCAATTAAAATTATTGATAGTTTGTTTCCATAATTTGTATTAAAAAATAAAAAAGATAGAAATTCGAACTATGAAGGGTTAATTTAAATTCGCATCTTGCCAGAATAATTTATTATTTTTTTAATTTAAAAGGTAAAATATTTTAATGTTAATATGCTTATTAAATATTTTAATAATTAAAAATGATATAATAAAAGAAAATCCTAAATAAATTAAATATATATTTAAAAATAAAAAATATCTTTTTAATGTATCTATTAAATATCTTAAAATTAAAAATGATAAGAAAACCATTAAATATTAAATATTTATTTATAAATAAAAAATATTTTTACAGTCATAACAATTTATATATTTTAATAGAAGTTATGAAATAATTTTAAAATAAATTTTTAGTTATAATGTGACAATTATTTAATAAATTTGCAAGATTTTAAAATTTAATAGATTAATTTGTGGCGAGATAATTAAATTAACATAAAAATTTGTTTAAATATGTGAATTATTGTTATAGTAATAAATTTTGGTGTTAAAAAATGAATTCTGATATTGATGTTGCAACCACTTCTCACACGAACTATTATGAAGTATGAGTTCCTACGTTACAATCTTTATTAGCAACCACGCGAAACATAAATACTGTATTAGGATACAATGCTAATATGCAACAGACAGATTCAAATTGGTTCAGAAAATTCGTGAAACGTAATTTTAATCTTACTAATGCATCTCTAGGTCACTTATGAACGCAGGTAGACAATGAATATCTGAAGGTAACCATGGATTCTGTTATTAAGGAGTGATATGACTTATGTTCGTCCAATAATACCAAAAATCAGCAATGAAACGTCCAACGGCAATATATTCAATTGTGCGGTCACTTTTAACATTGTTGCTCAAATTACTTTTGTATTTTTCCTCACAAAAACTGTTTGGTGTAGTATACAGTCCTGTATCCATCCTCTTTCTGTCGATTTCTGTTTCGTGACTACTACTCATCCTTCTTAAAATAACATAAAGGAAAGTGAGTCTGTTTTTGGCTTCATACTTAATTATCTTTATGCTGGGAGGCCTCTCATTCACGAAACTCAGAAACGGTTCTAAATGAGCTTCTTCTTAACAAAATAAAAAAAAATTATAATCCGCTTACCTCTTAAAAACTAAAGATTTATTTCTTGTGAACAAATCCATTCCCTATGGATTGCACAAAAACGGATGTCAAAGTAGCTGCTAAAGGTTGTTACTTCATTTATTTCCTAATACCACAAATGAAAAAATCCTGTGTAGAAAATACCAATAGATACCACAATGACTTTGAATTCAACGTCCGATATTATGCATTATATAATACATCAATACTTTAAGTCTACAAACCCCTTACAAATTCCAACATCTCATCAAGTGGAACACTTAAAAACAAATCGTGTTACATCAAATAATACAATCCGTTCCTTTTCATTTATATCAGACTAATTTAAAATAATGTATTTGAATTCAAAGCTATCCTTAACTTCTAACCCATCTATATTTTAGTTTCAATAATCTTTAGAGAATTTAAGGAATTCTATATAGAGCAGTTCCTATAAGTGATAACACCGGTAGTAGAGGATAACCATCTTTATGAATTTTCGATAATCAAAATAGCTTAGCATGTTGTTTTCTATTACATTTCATAGCATTTACATAGCGACTTAAGAAATAATAAATGATTAGTCAAAAGATATTTTTTTCGTTTTTCACTATGTTAAAATAATTGAATGATAAATTAAAAATACATGGTGCGACAGCTATTTGAGAACTAAATGATGTCATCGGAAAAGTAATTAGACAAAAGAAAATTTATTACATATTAAAGTTTAATATACAGTGCACTCTTGATTATCCGGGCTAATGCTGGGGAGGATGGACACTGTTAATTGAGAAACACGGTTAATCAGAATCATCAAATGTTTATTTTATTTTCGAATACAATATCATTTACACAACATAAATTTTTAACACATTATTTTTATATTCATTATTTATCAAGAAACCCAAAAAAATAAGTAAAAATATAATATTTTATCATAAATCATAAAATGAAACATCAATAAAACATCAAAATATAAAAAAATATACATAGGTTTAAATATTAAATTAAAAAAAATTTAAAAAAATCTGTTATTTTTGTTTGTTTTTGACGTCTTTTTAAAGAATTTCTAATTTCACATCTAAATATCATTAAAGCCATAATATTATTATATTCCGTTCCCCTTTGATTAGCATACTCTAATAGTCTTTCTATACAATTTAATGCCGTTTCATGGCTTACGTAACCACTGATACACGCACTTCTCCGCTGCAAGGAAACAGAGCAACTGAACAAACAAACTTCGAAAGACCGAAGATTTTGTGAACATTAGATTTTTTAGAACAAACGAAGTTCCGAGAACTGACAAATGTGGGCAATAAATATCGAAATTAATGGCAGTGTGACGTTCCTGCGCGACCCTGTACGTATTTTTTTCAAATAACGCGCATATTCATTAATGCGTCTTAAAATCGTCTTAGATAAAAAAATAATCAAACTAAATTTTTATTAAAAAATATTTATTTTCAGGCACGGTTAATGCGCAAACCGGTTAATCCGCGCACGGTTAATCGAGAGTACACTGTAGATGAACACATAAATAAATTAAAGACTACATAATTAAGTGAACCGTTTTTTATGTGTGGGGCGTTGTTTTAGTTCTCAGAGCTTCTGTATTGGATGCAATGGTAAACATTACCAAGATCCATCTCAATACTGTTTGCAGTCGGTTTCGAAAACGTATAGACGCTGCTATTACCACAAAAAGCTAAGAGGCCAAATGTTAGGCGTGACATGGTTTGTTCTGGCTGTATGATTTGGTACTGAGTCGTGTTGAAAAACATACGGCCTACCACATGCTACAGTAGCAATCAAAGGCTTTACAACTGTGGCCAACACCTCAGTTTAAGCAACGACATTTTCTCAGGTACTTGAAGTAAAAAAATGTGGATGCATCACATCACCTTCACTATTAACACCGAAATCCATAACTAATGCTGCAAATTTGGTATGCATGACAGTACGATGCCTCATCAGGGTTTTTACACAGCTGCCGAACATTTTTGGGATTTAACTTCTGGTCCTAAACAAAGTTCTTCTCGTCTGAGAAAAAACAGATCATTCCTGATTCCTCACGATGGTTGAGCTTGTTCCGAAGGCGATTGGCTTTAGTTTTCTATTGATTCTTTCTGACATGAACTCTCATATAAACATCAAGTATGATTTTTAACGGAAGTAATCATTAACTACACATCGGATGATAGCATTATTAACCGGCAGTTCTTTGGCCAGAGCCATCATCGACTTCCTACGGTTTTCTTCGATATATATATATATATATATATATATATATATATTCTTGGCCAACAATTAAGAATAATATAATTCTTAAGCAATTTTCATATTCAAAACAACAAAAAATGTGTAAAACGGACATGAAATAGAACACAATATGTACTCAATATAGTAAAATGGATGTCAATATGAGGAGTATTGTCCTCGGGACTTCAGAACCCTTTGAATTCTTCGAAGCATTGAATCTGCCAGTTTCTTGCAGAAGTCAGTAGGTATAGAGGAATTCCATATCTCTTGAATCTTAACTCGAAGATCAGTAATAGATGATGGTTTCTTCTTAGAAATGGCATCCTTCACATTAGCCCAACAGTTTTCTATAGAGTTTAAGTCTGGAGATGACCCAGGCCAGGGTCCAATGAGGTTTACACCATTGTCAATATCTGATGCAGAGGATAGCGGATGAACAATGGCAGCCCGATGAATAACCGCATCATCACGCTTGGTTGTTACTCGAGGATGTCCTCATCTTGGTTGGCTGAGAAAACTACCCATGTCACTTATTCGTATGAGAGCCTCGTTAACCACTGATTGAGAAATATGGAGACATGAATCAATCTTCATTTGGGAATGTCCTACTTGATGTAAAATGGAAATTTGAGCATGAACAGTTGGCAAAAGATCACTTTTCTTCCCCATTTCACACAACTAAGATTATGACTGCAGTACTCGGAGAAATGAATAATATGTTGAATGAATGCATGTGATACGTCTATTCAACAACCAATTACAACAATTGAAATAATTGGAGTGCTGTTCTTAGACTAAATGATCTATTCTTAGCTATAAGTGAAATTAATGCATTCCTGATGTAGTATTCTAAACTTATGGCCAAGGCTTTATATGTTATATATATAATTTAAATTCAAACAATACAATCATTTTATATCTTATTCTAATTACGTTTTGAGAAGATATTGCTGCTGGTGATGTTACAAAACATTGATTCAATTGCGCCATATAATCATAATTCCAAAAACGGTTAAGGTTCAAAAGTAAATAAAGAACTTAAAAAAATAATTTTGTCACCAAGAACATAATCATTTTTCGATATTTCAGAAACAAGAGTATCAGAAACAACTTATTTCACACTATTTAGATGGAAATTTATTTAAGGACTGATTTACAATTCCAAATATTAATGATATTCTAATGAAATTATAAACCCCTTTTTATTAAACAATCACATTAAATCACAATAATTATAATAAAAAATTTTGAAAATATTATAAAAATTGATTAAATTTCAAAAAATCCTCATTGACTAAATTAACAAATCGACTTTGGTTCATTTGTTTGCACTTATCAAAGTAGAGCTCGTGATGTTTCAGTGAACGCTTTTTTGTATGCTGCCACGAAAGCCGCACCTCCCAATCCAAGGTTGTGCTGCAAACCATATTTAGCATTCTTAACCTGCCGTTTACCGGCCTCATTTCTCAAATGTAAGCATAATTCTACACATTGCGCTACCCCTGTTGCTCCTAATGGATGACCTTTTGATATTAATCCACCACTAGGATTTATAACATGAAGTCCTCCATATGTGTTACATCCTTGATCGATAAATTTGCCTGCCTCGCCTAACATGAAGAATAATAACTTTCTATTCATAAAGGGAAACTGACCTTCTCCACAAAGTCCCAAACCTTCATATGTAATTAATTCGTTGGTTGAGAAACAATCATGTAATTCAATAACACTAAAATCGCTTGGCTTTAAATTACATTGACTGTAAACAGATTTCGCAGCTTTAACTGTCATATCATACCCTACCTACAAGGAACACAGATAACTTAATTTATAATCAATCTAAATATATATAAAGAAATAAAGAACAGTAAAAATTAGTAAAATCGTAATCAATGGCGCCATTAATGCAATTAAATTTAATTTCCATTGCAATATCTTTAACCCTTTGACGTACGGGACGCACATTTAACCATAAAACATTTTCCGATTTTGCTTAGAAATAATAAGATTTAATGGATGCCCACTTGAGATACAGTGCTGGAAAAAAGTCTTTTGACAGTGTACTTTTTTGCGATTTTTAGTGAAAATATATTACCAAAAACAGTTTTTCAAGCCAATTTGTTTAATACAACCTTATAAATGTATATTTTATCTATTTTAAGGAAAGAATTAATACCAGGATTTTTTAATTTCAATCAAAAGAGAGAAATCATTGAATGATACACTTTTATTTAAAAACGATAAAATATCAAGCTAAAAGTTAATCAGGATAATATGGCATAAAATGAATAAAATAGTAACAGGAATTGATAAAATTGGTTAAAGGATCATAGATTAAGCCAATCAAGTTCAATATTCGGTTGGGTACCCTCTGTTTCGGATAACAGCTTTGATACGGCGTGGCATGCTCTCAGCAAGTTTCTGGCACTCCTCTGCAATGGTCTCTAGGCACCATACTCCTCTTTTAATTGACTTATACATGTTATTTCAATCTCACTGAGTTTCCTCTTCATGTTGGACCACAGATGTTCAATTGGATTCAAGTCTGGGCTGTTGGATGGCCAGACAAGCAGCTCAATGTTGTTGTCCTGAAACTATTTCAGTGACTTTTTTGAAAAATGGCAAGGAAAATTGTACAACCATGGACGCACATAAAATGAGCCAACTTCTCTTCTAAAATCTTGATATAACCATCAATATTGAGTCTTTGGTTTGAATTGAGAAGTGTAAGTCCCCCTCAGCCATTGTGGGAAAAACAGCCCCAAACCATGACAGAAGCTGGATGCTTGCTAGTCTTCTTTGTGTACCTTGGGTTCACCGATGATGAGCCAACTGGTCTTCGAACTGTTTGATTCGGGCAATTGTTGATTTGGAATTAGCTTTCATCACTGAACATGACCTTTTCCACTGTTCAATCGTATAATACTTTTATTTTTCACAATATTGTAATCGCTTCTTTCTCATTGCACTTGTAATGATTGGTTATTTCACAGCTTTACGGGCTGGCATTTTGAATTCCTTGCACAGGCGATTTCTTATTGTACGTGTAGTAACATTGCTGTACTGCACTACCAGATTGCGCTTGATTTGGGCAGAAGTAATAAAGGTATTCTTCACTCCTTGCCTTCTTACTAGTGCATCAACTCGGGGCGTGGTTGTTTTAGGCCTGCCTGATCTTGCTTTAATTGAAGTATTGCCTTCGGATTCATATCTTTTGAAATTCCATACTGAGCTGCAATTTCTCTTGTTGTCAGACTTGTATTGCAGTGTAAGGCTATAATAGCACCTCGAATCTCTTTGTCAACTTGTTTTCCAGGCATAGCAAAAAAATCGCGATTTGATTGGTTGATGAGGGAAGAAAGAAGGATAATGTATCATATGCAATATAAGTAACGCAGCTTATTTTGCATGCATTGTACATATAAGAGCATATTAACATGTGTATACATGGCCATGCATACATATTATTATGCAAGCATTATGTATGCTCACATAATATCCTTAAATAGTCTCACTCTATTAATTCTTTATTTAAAATAGATAACATATACTTTTATAAGGTTGTATTAAAAATTGGGTTGAAAAACTGTTTTTAGCAATATATTTTCACTAAAAATCGCAAAAAAGTGCACTGTCAAAAGACTTTTTTCCATCACTGTATGTATGCCGCTTGGAATTTCTTATAAACTATGTTATATTTTATTTTATTTACATCTAATTATGTTTATTTACAACCTAATAGAGTAGTAAACATATAAGTAGTATCTCTTCCTAGTTTCGAGAATTAAGTGGGTTTTCACTATCTTCAGGCTAAATTACTATTAATTGTGCTGTCATAAATATCTAACGACTATGTAGCAAATGTGAAACAGGACGTTTGGTGTGATTTGAGCCTTCTGAAGATGGGTACTTTGTAGATACCAATTATATTATATATTCAACCAATATAGATATCTTTAAATTAAAATAATAGCGGTGATAAAATCAAAGTTCGATTGCTCTCTCAATTTCTTCTAATGGCACATAAGCTACTGCAGCAATTATTCGTACCTTTAACGCACATTCTCCATTGTTATATTTTCTTCTCAATTCTAACTCCTGAAATTTTAACTTTAAATAGTTTACAAAGTAGAAAAGGCAAGCATGCATTTCAATGTTCAGACATAAATTTGAAAGAATAATAATTGCTCGTTCATAATCTAAACTAATTGAATCATTCCAGTATAACAGCTCTGAGATTTGTTAGATAAAAGAGCAAACACAATGTTCATAACATAATTTCCTCTCTAACCCATTAAAACTTACAAAAACAAAGTTAGTGATATGTTGAAAGTTCCATCAACCCAAATCTTATAGATATGTTCGTTCCAATTACCAAAAGACTCTCGACCTAAAATAAAATTTCTTTCTTCGTCTCTTCCCAAGAATAAACTAATAAATAATTTTTGAACTGACCTATAATTTACTCATACCCTTTGTATTCCTCAGTCACAATAATTAAGGTACGATTTAGGGGATTAAGAGGCGAAGGATTAGTAACTACACGTATACGTTGAATTCTCTTGCAGACTGCATCTTTTATAAATATTTTCAGCGTTCACCGGGGCAGAAATTTTGAGTTGATCCAATACGAATTTAGATAGGCGATTCCCAATTTCAACCACCATTTGTTCTATTACAGTTATTACTCGTACCACTTCGACGGTTGCTGAATCATTTTTTTGTAGTT
Source organism: Girardia tigrina (assembly GCA_001938485.1). Taxonomy (NCBI): domain Eukaryota; kingdom Metazoa; phylum Platyhelminthes; order Tricladida; family Dugesiidae; genus Girardia; species Girardia tigrina. Next base: position 12,417 of record MQRK01181723.1, read on the forward strand.
AAAAATCCGGAAAGAGTACTTCAAAGACCAGGTTATCAAAATCAGCAATATGCATCAAATTATTCAATAAAAACTTTTCGAGTCGAATCTAATATTAGGGTGAACCAAAAGTATTTTCGTATTGTCTACGTCTTTTTGTTCAATTGTTTCTTATTACCAAATAAAGATATTTTATGTACATATGTTATATGTTTTTAAAGCTCTTGAACTGCTGTATCACAATATATATTAAAACTTCTAATTAGTCGTTAATATAATTTTTATTGTCTTAGAAAAATCATGGAAAATTTTGAAATTCATGTTCTTTTACGCCATTACTGGAAACAGGGATTAAACGCAACTGTAGCAACATAGAAGATATGCGAAATTGAAGGCGATAATGTGGTCTCAAATCGTACTGCACAAAATTGGTTCAAAAGGTTCAACGAAGGCGACATTGACCTCGGAGACAATGCACGTTCATGCGGACCTATCACCGTAGATTCCGGAGCAATTCGTGAAGCCGTCGAGACAAATCCGTAAATAAGTACTCGCAGATTGTCGGCCGAACTCGATATTCCTCAAAAATCCATTGTACGACACCTTCGCGCTCTTGGCAAGGTCAATGTCGAGAAGTGCCTCATGAATTGACACAAATTCAAGCCGAAAAGCGTTTCGAAACTTGTCAAAAATTGCTTGAAAATCCGCGCGATGACCGTTTCATCCGTCGAATTGTAACTTGCGATGAAAAGTGGGTTTACTCCAGTAATCCAGACCAACAAAATCAATGGTTGGACCCCGGACAAATGGCGAAACCGGTAGAGAAACAAGATCGTTTCTCAATGAAGGTACTTTTGTGTGTTTTGTGGAATTTCGAAGGCGTGATTCACTTCGAGCTGCTTCCAAATGGTCGTACCATTGACGTTGACCTTGACTGCGCCCAACTTGATCGAATGTATGCTGCACTTGGCGAGAAATACCCCGCTTGGATCAATCGAAAGTGAGTTCTTCTACAACAGGACAATGCAAAACCGCACACCGCCAAACAAACAAAGGAAAAAATCAAAAATCTCGACGCATTTGAACTTCTTCCACACCCAGCGTATAGTCCGGATCTTGCGCCATCCGACTATCACCTTTTCCGCTCTATGGCACACTTTCTTCGTGGTCGCAGCTTCAATAATCTGGCCGAGGTCGAAA
>MQRK01181776.1:319-10676 GCA_001938485.1 Girardia tigrina
TATATATTATAGTAAAAGGGAACTTAATAGAAAATAACTTAAGCTCTAAAATTTACAGTAATGATTTAGTCTAAATCATCTTTTAATATAATAATAGAAATTAAAAGAATATGAAATTGTTTAATAAAAATATATTAAAATATAATAATTAGACAGAAAGATGAAACAAGATATTTACTTAATCACCAAAAATGAAATTATAGCGTCTGGGTTGAGTAAAAAATATTAATGAATTATAATCGTAATATTAATTTAATTTAGTTGAGAGTGAGTCAATATATATAATCGAAGTCTCTGTTTGAATGAGTCTTAATTTGTTTTGTAAACTAATTATCGTCGGTTGGCAAGTAATTTAATTTACTTCTATTTTAATTATTTAAATATGCAATCAATACCACTATGGTAATTGATTACTATATTTAATATTTCTAAGTTGTTATCATTATTATATTTAATATATATTCATATTGTAATATGGTTAGATATATTTATATATACATGGTTCTGGGCGAACATCCTGGAGGTGGTTGCTTACAGTATTGCTCCCAAGATGGTACTGGTCAGGGGCAATTAAAAGATATCTTGAAAGAATACAATAACAAGGAGGGATCATGGCATTGTAATTCTCTGGGCTAAATGAATTATATCTCATATTCACTGATGCGTTTCTCGGTCAACAATTTTAGAATTTAAATAGTCATTTGTTTATGTCATATCTTAAGTGACTATTCAAGATTTCTAAACACTTCTAGCAAGAAACATTCTGAAAGATGATCTGTGTCAAATCGTGTTTGATCAAACATTAACATCAAATGTCAATTTCAGACAATATAATTTTATTTACACTTAATAAGCAAGGACCAAATTTCTTAAAAGGTTTTCTTAGAGAGATCAACTCAAAAGGGTGTCTTTTCATGATTACTTATTAGGACTTTATGTGATACTCGAATATATGGAAATGCAGAACTTATATTTAAATGGAATATAATATAAAAAAGAAATCCGACGGGTCTTCAATCGTTTAGATAAGATTATTATTAACAATATCACAATTTGAATGCAAACATTAATTTACAACACAAAAAGTTTCTTCACAACAATTTTCAGAGGTCATCTTTGATTGATATAGTTTTTTTGTTAATATATTCAAATATGAAAAAAACAATAAATTAGAACTTTTAATATTACATTTTAATTTCTCATAATTTTATTGGATAAAAAGACATTGTGTAATTTTTTAAATAAACATTAATTTTTAAAATATATTAAATTTACTAAGTTAAAATCGTTTACTGAAAATATTATTAAAATTCATAATTATCAAACTTTAATTAATTAGTACTTAAAATTAATATCATTAAATTATTTTCTTAGATTCAAATAATCAATCAATAAACATATCAATCCCATCTGAGTAGGAGAATCACAAATCTAAACAACATACAAACAACAAACTTACAACATTCCAAATTATCCCTCACAATTATAGTAATTTTCCACAAATGTTGTATTGCTTTTACAAAGTCTTAAATATTTCTGACAGGTATCTAAAGATTTAATAGAAGTGATTTTGATAAATTAATTAAATAGTTTACTATTGTAATGCAGATGAAAGTGTTATCTCTAAAACTAAACACAATGTTTAACTCGGAAAATGAAAAACTTTATTCTTGGTGATGGAATGAAGAGTATAATAAAAATCTAAAATATGATTTATTTCTATCTTAGGGTAAATTAGCCCATCGTAACTCAATATCTTAAAAAAAACAAATATTCTGTGAAAGAGTAGCTTGTTGTAAATAATGAAACACGTATTTTTTGTTTTTATTTATTTTTAACATAAGCATAAAAAATTATTAAAAAGGGAGTGTTACAGTTCTGTCACATTGTGTTACAACGCTACAAAAATAAAGTGATACAACAATATTTCAGTTTATTTTATATAACTAAGAAAATAAAATCCAAAATAATCAATTTACCTTTGTGTTTTTTCAAAAATATCAACAATATCAATAGTACAAATATTTTTATTTTTTAAAGATATTTGCATGCGCGCACTCCACACAATGTAATAGAGAGAACTGTCAAATTCTTCATCCTACCACCAACGCCACCTGTAGGTACTAATAAAGCACCGATGTTGTATAGATCGGTGTGTAGCAGATATGCAACAGTGATTTAAAATGTGATATGTTAATAGTTAGAGATCATTTAAGAGTTACAACGGTTTGTTACAGAAGTGTCACACCATGTTACGAAGGGTTAGGGATGTGTTTATTTTATCAGATTCAAAATCTTATGAGATATCTCAGAGTTATTGTATGAGTGGCGGGTTTTTATTTTTATTTTATTTTTAAGATTTAAATTTTGAATTTTTTAATATTTTCTTATTTTTAAAAGAAAAACGCCACGATTCTTTTCTGATTCTATGTTGTTATGAATATATATATATTATTTGTGAATATATATTATATATATATATTGTTCTTGATATTTTTTCGGAGCCCCAGTCTTAACTGTGAATTAAAGAACAGATTTGCAAGGTTTTGAACTGCAGTTTTCCTTTCCTACTCCGCATATTTATGTAATTCACAATGCATGACATTACTTTCTAAGTGTGTATTTGAGACTTTGAAGTCGGAAAATATTTCTCCCGCTATCTGACTGTAATCTCACGTAAGAGTTCTGATTGTCCAAAAATGTTCCTCCCTTTCAAAATACATTAAGATGTCAATTTCAAACCTTAATGTCTACTTACGTAAACGTTGATATTAGATCTAAAATTTTGTGTATAAAACATGTGTATATAGTGGTAAAAATAGATTCTAGATAATGTCCATTAAGTTCGTAAATCCTTTTTATAGAATAAATAACTTATATAAAATAAAAATAATAATAATTTAATAATTACTTTGTTTATAACTATAAATAACGTAAGTAGCAAAAAGAAGAAATAATAGGATATCATAATAAAAATAGAAAATGTCAAAGAGAATAATGAAAATAAATAAGTTACTTTAATTGTAATATTTGTTACGGATAAGACAACAGTTTAGTGACTCCAACAGTCAGTGAAAAGATAGTTCGGTAATGAAATATTTTGTTTTAAATAGGTATATTGTTTGATAATCGAATAGTTTCGTATTTTTATTTTCTTTGTTCATAGAAATTGTTCAAATCGTTTAAAGCACGAACAAATTGATCAAATGCCGAAAATAAATGTTTACAGTCTTTAAATGTTCTAACAGAATTTGATAAGATGAAAATTAGGGATATACCGGTTTCCTTTTTTGAAATCCAGCCAGTACCGGAGCCGAAGCCAGAATTTTTGACAAATACGGCCGGAGTTGGAGTCGTTGCCAGTTTAGCAAAAATTGAAAAAAATAAACATTTTAGCCAATCGATAATTAAATACAATATATATAAGAAATATAATAATTGTAAAAAAGGACCTACATTTTTAAAAAATCGATACGTAAAAAGAAGCCTTTTTCTAAAATATATTTTAACAGTTCATCAATCTGACAAATGCAAATTAAGTTTTAAAAAGATGAGTTTTTCTGCATTTTCTAGAGGAAATAGAGATCAATGATCAGTGATGTATCCAGCTGTACTAAAGAGTCTATCTGATTGGACACATGTAGGAGGTGGAGTAAGATAAACTTGTGTCATAGACGTCATTGTAGACAGCCTGTGTTGTTTGATTCCTACCATAGGAAATGCAAGGAAGGAAACTCTTAATGGGAATGCCCAAACTAATAATTTTACCGAAGCAGCCCACTCGTAACTTCATGCCGATTTCAGAGTCAAACATCCCGAATTTGTCGCTTCCATAATGAAGTCTGTATAACTGCATCTGTAAACACATCATTTCGCGATCTTATTATTTTTATAAGCGCATTATTTATGAGTTTTTACTTTTTGTAAACATTAAGCAAAAACCCAGAATCAAAACCGGTAGAATTTTGCCGCAGCCGAAGCCGGTACCGGACTTGAAAAAAATGACTGGAGCCGAAAACTGGTGCATCCCTAACGAAAATAAATATTGTCAATTAGAGAAATTTAGATAGTCATTAATAACTACTTGGACTTACCCAAAAATTTATAATTGTACATAAATAATTTAAAACAATTATTAATTTGCTTAAGTAATTATGAATTATAAATCTACGAATTATAATAATATTTAACTGAAATATTATAAATAAAGTCACTATGGCCGCTTAAGGCAAGCCTCATCAGACGGAACCGAAAAAAATAACTACTATTAATAAATATAAAATATGTTAGATAAAACTATATAATATTTTATTTTAATTAGTGACAGAAAAATATTTCAAAATCATCCTCAAGCACATTATGCAATTTTTCACATAATTCCATCACTGACTTTTTTCTTAAATTTTGGTCAATTACCGGGAATTTCCGTAAATAAGCACATGTTCATGTATTTAGTTTTAATGTTTTGAGGTGCTCCACTTTGTCTCTAAAATAGGCACCTGTGCTTATTTTTGGAAACTGTCATTTTAACCTCGAAATCGACTAATTACTTTTTGATTAATGCATATGAAAGCCAAAAATCAGTGCAGGTGTTCTTCTTTTTGGGTGCGCTTATTTTCGAAAAAAAACCTTCAAAAAGTTTGAAACTATAAAACATCCATTCGCAACGACATATGATCTCTGTGAAGTTGTACTAAATGGTAAAATTTATCATTAATAAAAAATCTTTTGAATTATTAAAGTAAAACCATTGATGAAAAGAACTTGAAGCTTCAAATTACGCGAGGGTATAAAAATTAATTTAATTATTAATAATTAATTGTAATAAAATTAATAATCTTTTTCTCGTAATTCATTTTTGCCCACAAATCAACACAAAACCACAATTACAAATAACATTTTATTAAAAATAGATAAAATATGTGATATTATATTTTTATAAATCGAATTCGATTGGTTTAAAATAGTTTTTTTCCAAAAAAAATGTAAAATGTAGATAGAATAAATTGTTCCCATTATAAATTTTACGTACCCGAACGAACAGTTTTTCATCATTCCTAAAAAAAGAAGCATTTGATAGTATGAACTATTAACCAAAGTAGTTTTTTCAATTTGTCTGTCAAGATTTCCTGTGGGTTGCGGCAGTCTTTGCCTACAAAAAAATATTTCACCATTTAATGAAGACGAAAAGTATTTGTAAAATTTTCAAACCAGTTTAAAGTAAACAATTTTCCAATAATTACTTTTTTTCTCATTAAAAATTCAATTTAAAATGATTTTGAATGAAATTTTTTTATTGAAAAATATTAAAAAGTAGAATTTTATTACAGGATAAAAGAACAAATTTTATTTATTTTTTCCATTTGTATAAAAATTAAAAATAAAATCATGCTGTAAATAATTTCTGTTAATTATTAATATATTTTTTATTATATCTTTGGGGATCCATATTATGAAAGAATTAGTCTTCTGTAATAGCATCACCCGTGTACTCGAAATACATTTTAGCCTACAGAGCTTACAGTCTTACGACTAAGTCTTGTGTCGTACATTTATTATTTTATTATTACATTATTCTAATTATTTTTTCCCAGATATTTTTATCCATATAAACTTTGAAACCAAATATTCATGAAAATATTTTTTTATGTGTTTTACTTAAACATCTTTTAATATTAATAAGAAAATTTATTCTTTTTTTAATCGAAAATTAGGGAGTTTCCCTAAAGTACAGTAATTAACTTTTGGGAGAATTTTTGACTGACACTTTCCAGTTGAATTTTCTTCAAAAATAATTAAGAATTTTTTACGGAAAATTTATTTTATAATAAACAATTCTTGATAAAAAAATTATAGATTTATTTACTAACTCATCGTAAATACTAATAAAGTAGAATTTTTATAATAAATATAATAATTATTTTAAAATATTAGGTCGTCAAGTATGAAATTTGTAGAACTAAAGTCAAAGTTTAGTCATAATCTACCAATATAAATGTTGTTCATCAAAGTATGCACCCATATTATCGATACTTTTGAATAAGAATTTGTTTGGCTAAAATCTATTAATTAGTAGAAAGGCCATTTTAGGGCATCTTCGGAATTGATTTTTTCCTATAAAAAATTTGTTCAAGTTGAGGAAGAAATGATAGTCAGTTGGGACTAGGTTTTTTTTAGTATGGAGGATGATGTTCGAGCTGAAGATACTATAGTTTTTTCACTGTCTTAAGTGCAATATGTGATTTCGCATTGACATGAAACAAGATGGAAGTCAAGCTGCTTTCCAAATTCGGTTGTTTTTCTTTGAGTTTCAGCATTTTATTTTTCCATTGGTTTCAGTAGACATCTCCTATGATCGACGAACCAGGTTTCATGAAGTAATTTCATCTACTCCAGACTTCGAAACACTCTTCATCAGTTTCTTTTGATGAATACCGTGTTTCGGTGCTTCATTTGTGTCCATCCATATTGCTGACGTTTGCTATTATCATACTGGATCCTTATTTCATCACAAATTACTATTTAATCCAAAAATTTTCACTTTACCAATTTGAGCCAAGTGATTAAATATTTTTCAGGTCTGTTATTGAAAATGCAGCAATTGAAAAAAAAGGATTTTTGAGCCCCTTAATTATTCAATTTAAAACCACGCAAATAAAAAATACTTTATTTTTACAATAAAAACTTTTGAGAAGTAATTTGCAAATTTTTCTTAAAGTGACTTGTTTGAAGTGGAAGAAACAACCTTGACATGAGATTTTGTTAGGGTTTTGAAAAATACATATGAACACTTTTGATAAAATTTTATGTAGAAAAAATTTAAAATAATTCTTTTGGTAAAATTATTAATTTCAAACAAAATAATATTTAATTTAACAAAATTTGGAATCGAAAATTAAAAATATTTTAGTCTTTGTTTTAATTGATCAATTTTCAAGGCTGATGAAAAATACTATATAAACAGCAGCAAATTTAGTTTTAGTTGGCCCAAAAAATTCTCTCATCAAAAAACAAAAGGAAGCAAGTAAACTCAGAATTATTTTTGTTATTTATTATTCTTTTTAAAATATTATTCTTTTAAACCATAAGTATCCCGTATGGGAGAAAAAAGTTTAATTTAAATTTAAGCATTCGTTCGTTTTGGAGATTCACAGTTTTTGTTGTAATCTGTTAACTCGTACGAAACATTGTTCTGTGTTTGTGTTCTGTCATCAATAATTGAATTATTATTTTGACTTGTTAATTTTTGTTATTTGAAATAAAGTTTCATAAAAGAATTTTTGTTCATTATTCATATATTTATGTTGGAATTCCTTTCTGATTAATTTGAGTCAGATTAAAGATTTCAGATTAAAGAGTAAAGAATAAAGATTTGTTTTGAAATGTAAATATTTAAATTAAAGATTTTTAATACCCAACATAAATATAAAAACATTTTAATGAAAACCTGATTTTTTTAAAAATTATAAAAATATATATAATTTTAATTGTTTTCTGTGAATTCGAAAATAATACTTATTATGCGGTTGCATCGCCCAAACCTATGCGGCCGAGGATGTCGTCTTATTTTACGTTCACGACGTCTTCTACCCCGCAGTCTGTGGGGGTCCTGATTGTGCTGGGAGTTTGGATATTTAAATAAATTAGTGGACGTTAATTTTTTCGATCACCGGTTCTCTCGTTTATTAGTACCGACATTCGCTCTCAATTGACAAAAAAAACGAGAATTGTATATAATTATTTATGTGTATTTATAACGTATGGTACAATATCGTAGCGATTTACATGCGACATAGAAAAGACTTCGACGTTTCGAACTGTCACCATTTTTTCTTTGAAAACTTTTTTAATTTTGTTTTTCAATTTTGTAGTAAAACAAAATTCGAGTTTTCATTGTTTTTTTATTAATTGGTTTCTAGAATTTCTTTTGTTAATTTGCTTTTTTGATGTTGAATTTTTGTTGAAGGGTTTTTTATGTAATTGAAATTTAATTTGATGCTGACTTTCTTGTCATCTGAAACAGCATATATTTGCCATTACTCATCAATAAAGTAACATTTCATTCATCAATTCGTTATATTTTCTGTTTAAACATTTACAAGAAAGCCAATTTCGGTTTAGTTGAAAACTTGGTATACCGCAGTTATCATTATCAGCTATTCTCATCGGTGCATTCTTCCGTCTCTTCATTCTCAAAGTTTAATTTACCTAATTCAAATGTTCTCATACAAATTAGACTTTATACCTTTTTTTCTTATTATCCTCACTAAAATATAATACATGACAGTAATAATACCTATTATGAAATAATTCGTGATACTCTCTCTATTCTAGTTCGGAAACTGATGCTTATTCCTATTCAAGTGATGAAAATTCTATAGATGGTGAACCAGAAGTTAGAATAGTAAGACAATTTTATTTGCAAAAATCGACATTTCATCTTGAAGTTTTCGAAAAAGCCGATCCTGAAAGGGTTCATCTACTAAGATTGGTTGAGAATCACAATTTTAATATCACTAAAAAATTTTATAAGTAAATATTTTTTAGAAGAATAAATGCAAATTAATAAAATAACGTTTTTCAGTAAATTTTTTCGCTTGTTTATTGTACATTGTTTTCATACTAAAATCTTCAATAAAGTCGATTTCCCCATAAACATTTGAAGAGTAAAACTGCAGCCAAACACTCACACATTCTTCGTCAGTAAGTTTATACAACAAGAAGAAGCATCTTCTTCAAATAAAATAAAATAATTGAAAAAATATAATTCTGATAGAAATTTTGATGTCTATTCAATATTTTGATGTCTATTCAATATGATTTGTGAAGCACGAAATGAAAAAAAAGAAACTTACGACTTTTAACAATATTCTGCGACCAGGCTCCTCGGAAAACACTTTAATCAAACAAAAAAATATTTAGCGTCATCAAAATAATTAATGTTAATAAAAATAGTTTGGAAAAGTAATTGTCGCCATTTATTTCTATAATATAATTCAATAAATGATATAAATAAACCACTGTTACAATCTCTCAAAACATGTTCGAAATAACAATAATTTCAGCTCTCCAATTTTTTTGATTTATTTTAAATATGTCTTTTTGAAACATTATTTATATATTTCATAAAATTATGAAAAATAAAAGCATAAAAATTATTTTAATTTTCATTTTAACTAATGATAAAAATACATTTAAATCTACTAAAATTAGACGAGTACCAAGACAACAAACTAAACTTCATTATTAAAAATTAATAACATATATTAATACTTTTAACATTTTATTTTTAACTTTTACTCAACGGATATCGCCAATTAGTATCACCAACCCATATAGTATCACGACCCAAATAATATCACCAATTTAAAAAATCATGACCCTATTAGTATCACTATTTAAGTTTTTAAAAATCACTTGAAAAAAATCATTAATTTTTAAAATCATTTATTGTTTATATCAATCAATTGAAGAAATTAAGACGTGAATTATTATTGTGAATTACTTGAATTGTGTACTAGAAATAAATGTCTATACAACTTTAGATTTTTGATATGGAAAATTCTTAAAATAAAAATTGGTAAAAATAATCTGATTTTTTTACAGAGTAATCTATTTTAGATTCAGTTATTTTAAATGAATTGAATGCGAGGTAAAATTATTTTTAGACTAATTTGTGCTTAGTACAATTTCATTTAAACCAATTAGCATAGAGCCTCAAAAAATCACACTGATATATTTCATTGGAATTAAATATTTGAATAATTTATCTCATTTATATAAAGTTGACCTTATATTATCAAAATGATCAATTCTAATGAACTATTGGAACATGTTTTTCATCGTGAAGGACATTTCCTAGGAGAAAAGCGAGGAATTTTTAGGTACCGTTCCCATCTGAAATTGATGAGGTTCTGGTTTTTCGATTTTATTGAAAATTTGAATGAAGTGAATAAAACGACAGATGTCTGAGTTCTAGTTTTAGAAAAGTTAATATCCTTTTTGCGTTTGAAAAGGAGTTTTTTTAAAAAATAATAATTTTTTTATCATCAAAATATAAATTTTTATTAACATTAAAATTTAAACAATTCATCAAATATATTTTTTAGTTAAATAAAACAATTAATTAATGAAAAATTATATTTCAATTCAAAACAAATAGTAAAAAGTAAAATAAAATCCATTAAATAAATTAGAAAAATAATTTTCTATTGTTTATTAAAAACAAAATTTTGTATAAAAAGTAAAACAAAATCTTTTATAATTTCAGAAACAAAATATAAAATAGAAATATAAATTATTTATCAAAATTATTTTTTGATATTTTTGAGTCTATTATTTTTAATTATTTTTATTA
>MQRK01181788.1:5214-21937 GCA_001938485.1 Girardia tigrina
TATCGAAAGACGGAAAGAAAGGCCAGCACAAAATGCCGATGCAGTATCCGAATATCGTCTTCAAGGGACTCAACACTCGACTCGGAATTCGGCTCCAATCGGTTTTGAAGTATCTATTTCCCGTTCCGAAGCCGGATTCGAAACGAATGGTTTGTTTCTTGGAGACCGAGGATGTGATCAAGGTGTGTCACTACACGAGCTCGATTGAGAGAGACAAGGCGACCGGCAGCAAGACTCGGATGCTCCAGAGTCACGGCCCGGACTTTAATATGACAGGTGAGGGTTTCTCGTCACTGATTTTTTTTCTTTGAAATATTTTCTCTTAACACAACCGATCCCTTGTGACTCTGTGACAGTCGGGTGTTTGCGGTACCCAATAATTATCTATTAGATTATCGATTATCTATTTGAATATCGATTATTTATTTGATTATCGATTATTTATTTGAATATCGATGATTTATTTGAATATTGATTATTTATTTGAATATCGATTATTTATTTGAATATCGATGATTTATTTGAATATTGATTATTTATTTGAATATCGATTATTTATTTGATTATCGATTATTTATTTGAATATTGATTATTTATTTGAATATTGATTATTTATTTGATTATCGATTATTTATTTGATTATCGATTATTTATTTGAATATTGATTATTTATTTGAATATTGATTATTTATTTGTATATTGATTATTTATTTGATTATCGATTATTTATTTGAATATTGATTATTTATTTGAATATCGATTATTTATTTGAATATTGATTATTTATTTGAATATTGATTATTTATTTGAATATTGATTATTTATTCGAATATTGATTATTTATTTGATTATCTATTATTTATTTGATTATCGATTATTTATTTGAATATTGATTATTTATTTGAATATCGATTATTTATTTGAATATCGATTATTTATTTGAATATTGATTATCTATTTGAATATCGATTATTTATTTGAATATCGATTATTTATTCGAATATTGATTATTTATTTGAATATCGATTATTTATTTGAATATCGATTATTTATTTGAATATCGATTATTTATTTGATTATCGATTATTTATTTGAATATTGATTATTTATTTGAATATTGATTATTTATTTGATTATCGATTATTTATTTGAATATCGATTATTTATTTGAATATCGATTATTTATTTGATTATCGATTATTTATTTGATTATCGATTATTTATTTGAATATTGATTATTTATTTGAATATTGATTATTTATTTGATTATCGATTATTTATTTGATTATCGATTATTTATTTGAATATTGATTATTTATTTGAATATTGATTATTTATTTGTATATTGATTATTTATTTGATTATCGATTATTTATTTGAATATTGATTATTTATTCGAATATTGATTATTTATTTGAATATCGATTATTTATTTGAATATCGATTATTTATTTGATTATCGATTATTTATTTGAATATTGATTATTTATTTGAATATTGATTATTTATTTGAATATTGATTATTTATTTGAATATCGATTATTTATTTGAATATTGATTATTTATTTGATTATCGATTATTTATTTGATTATCTATTATTTATTTGATTATCGATTATTTATTTGAATATTGATTATTTATTTGAATATCGATTATTTATTTGAATATTGATTATCTATTTGAATATCGATTATTTATTTGAATATCGATTATTTATTTGAATATTGATTATTTATTTGATTATCGATTATTTATTTGATTATCGATTATTTATTTGAATATTGATTATTTATTTGAATATCGATTATTTATTTGAATATTGATTATTTATTTAATTATCTATTTGAATCAGGCGCGTAGCCAGGGGGGTGATTGGGTGGATTTCCACCCCCTGATAAAATGCCCTAAAAATTGTTTAAAAAATTATTACGAAAAACAACTTAGAGGTACGGGACCTCTCGTTTTTCCCCCAATTAAAATCCAATTGGGCGTTCCCATTTTAATCCACGTTTTCGGCCCTACTGGCGAGGCTGAAAACAAAGATTACTATAGAAACCCTTGATTGGATTTTAATCGGGGAGAAAAAAGGAGGTCCGAGGAACGTTTAAGGAGCTTAAGGATCGTTTAAGTTTAGAGGGTTTGATAAACTTTCTTTAACGCAATATGTTTATAATGAATTTCAGTAATTTTCTATTGCTATGTAATATATTCATATTAATTTAAAATTTTACTTTTGTTGAAAACTTATAAGTTTGTTAAATATTAGCTCTTTTATTTTCTTTAAAATTTGTTACAAGGAAAAATACATCGATCAAAATTCATTAGACTCATACATTTGATTAATATTAAACCTTTTTCATTATTTTAATCTTCAGCCGATTTTATTGATTTTATTGATTTTTAAATTTCAGAAAATGTAACACGAAAGAAATAAGATTGTTCCATGATTTTTTTTTGCTTTTATGTGAAAAAATTAAAACATAATTAGCCACCCCAATTATATTTAAGATTGCTAGATCTTTCAGGAATTTTTCCCCACCCCCCCTCTGCGATCCTGGCTACGCCGCTGATTTGAATATTGATTATTTATTTGAATATTGATTATCTATTTGAATATCGATTATTTATTTGATTTGAATATATGTATATATCATTTCGAGTTATTTTAAGTCATATTTATTTCATAGAAAATAATCATAATTTTTGTGTTGTGGTATTTTAATGATTATTCTGTAGTACTCAAAATTTTCCGTGGCATTCTACAAAACGAGATGATATCGGATATTGAATATGAATACAGGCCGTTTATGAATACAGCCAATAAAAGAAGATTTCTTACACAAGAATAATATTTTTCGTCTAGTGATGGAAATATATTTAAATGGAGAAATTTTTTTTTGAAAATTTGATTTCTGTAAATACAATTTATGCATAATTTTTGTTATTGCTTAATCTGAATATTGTTTTAAATAAAATTTTATTCTGTGACTAAATCTTGTATGATTTATGCTCTCCTACACCAGTGATCAGACAACAATTATCGTAACAAAGTAGTCATACTGCAAATTATCGCATGGAAAAACATTTCATATAATTTAAATAATAAATTTATTGTTACGACACGGCTCGAATAAATAACCTGAAGGAAACCCTCCTTCTCATCCGACGCCCTGTACGCATGAAATCGTTAGCGAAAATTTGTCAGGATAGTCTAACTCGACTATCCCCGTTATTTTAAAATTTGTTTCAAGCACACCGAACGCCAGACATGAAAGAAGGTCCCTGTGTTTCGGCCCGTTCCTTTTGTTCGGTCTCAGCCGGGGAGGGGGCCTTTGGAGTCTTCTAAACGTCAAAAAAAAATATAAGTTTTAATTAATTGATTTATTTAGATGACATAAATTACCCATAATGACTGGCGGGTACTTTGCTACGATACTTAATCAATCCCGTTTCAATATTTTATGAACACTTATCGACAGGCAAAAAAAATTTGTATCTCTAGTCAGTGTAAATAGAATATTCCTCTGTAGTCGATGTAGATAATTATACTAGTAAATGAACAGTATTGAACTAGGAATAATAGTTTCTGTTGCGTTCGAAAACCCATTCACACATTCACATGCAATTATATAACGATACACAAAAGAAAGGAAGAGATGCCAAACAATACATTTATTTTATAAATATAGCATAATGTAATCAAATCAGATCCCGAAACTGTTCTTGGTTCCCTCACAATCCAACGAAGCAACGAGGACACCGCATAGATCTAAAAATGTAACATAAAGAAAATAAACAAAGCTGAATAAAAACCTACCCGATGATGAAAATCGAACAAGCGCCCCTCCACAGTTAGAACATCACGAAGCGCATATGTGACGGTGACCCGTCAGAACGTGGAAGATCCCTGAGAGAAGTTATAAACCTGAAAAGAATAAAAGTTAATTAAAATGAACCCGAAAAATAATTAAGTTCCTCACTGGATTACCCAGTGGAGTTAGGAGGTCATCGGCCCCCTCCGAGTAGCTCTTCTTAAGGCGAGTGCATGAGTGGAATCCGCGAGACGGCGACATCTTCCTGAGAGATGATATAACTCTTGAAAGATTAAGAAATTAATTAAAAATACAAAGACAATTAATTAAGATTACCATGAGTCAGGCCCACAAAACAAAAATAGTATCACGCGATGAATAATCATTATTCATCGGTGACAAGGCAGGCTTTGTTTCGTTTGCACACCAAATAAAAGTTACTTGCTCTGGCGAATCGAAAACAAAAATTGGACAGACCAGCCAATCAGTAATAGACACGAGTAGTATGCATCCCGACAAACTGTTATAAATATAACAGTTTTCCGAGACGAAATCAGAAAGTTTTTTTAAGATAAAATAAGAAATTTTAAAAGAATTTTAAAGGAAGCGAAGAAGTTGTTAACAGAAGTTTCCGAGACAAAATTAGAGAAGACTAATCCACATTGTTTATCAACCAGAAGACGGGAAGCAACAATCTACAAAAACAAATAACAGAAAACCTTCCTCCGGAGATCGAATTAAAACCAACGTAATTATAAGTTTAATGTTTATTTTTATTCAATATATGTATAATTTGAGAATTGTATTTTTATTATAATTTTAATAACGTAAATAGATTTAATCTTTTAGTTAAGTTTTAAGGAATTTAAACCCTGTCGTCGCCGTGGTCGTCACCTTCGCCTATAAATGAATAACAGTAAATCGAGAACCGAAATGAGCGTCAGCAGACGGAGATGTAAGAGAGATATGGGATCGACCCTGCCGTCACTTATGCCTACTTTATCCCGCATAATTATGATGCCGCAGCACGTGAAAAGTCTTCGTCAAGACTAACGATTGCCAGAAATGATGATTGTTAATAATAAGAGAGAGATTTAGTGTGATGATTTGTAAATATATGAATTAAGCTCTTATAATTGAAATAAATTTTAACAAAGACTCCCTACTTGTGCAAATGTGACGACGGTAATGGATGACCTGATGACAAATATCAAGATAAAATTTATATAAACCTACTGTTGATATCAAGGTGGAAATGATGTAAATATTTGCGATCACGTAATTAATGACAATAATGTAAGTTACATTATGTAACTATTAACGACGATAAAATGCTGAGGCTAACATGACAATAATGCAATAATATATAATGATGTATATGTATATATTCATTATGTACCCTATCAAGTAGCAAAGTAATATATTATAGAGTCGAAATAAAATCATAACGGGTTGTGATTGACCCTTAACAATCACTGGGGTCTCTTGAGCTATCAAAAATGTTTTCACTCGAAGGGTTCGTGACATTTCGATAGTACGTGATAATTTCAATATCTCATTCTAACGATAATAATTAATCTTAATAATTTCTGGAGTCATCTTTAGTTCTTCCTTCATTAATTTAATTTTTTTTATTTTCTATTTTATTATTGATTTCTCTGTGGTAATTCCTATGTTTTCAATAATCAATAGTCATGTAGTCTTCTAATTTTTAGTCTCATAAGGAATGGACGCAATCTTTAGTAGTAATATATTATGTTAATTGCTTTGAAAATGTCCAATATTCTATTTTCAATTTATTTAAATAACTTTTGTAAATATATAATTAATAATCAGGTTATGACGATTATTATAGGTGAACCTAGATGGCACATTAACAATTATACTATGTTTATGATAATGATAGGGAACTCATTCGTTGATTCGTGCTAGATTTCAGACAGTATAGCCCTGAAATCTGACACGCATTCTGCGAACATGATTTATCGGAATGGTTGTCGATGAAGAATACCCTTAGATCAATAGATATATACCAGAGGATTTAGATGATATAGTTGATAATACTTATCGTAATTCAGGATATTAATAATAATAACAACAATTTTTTGAATGAAGTTGTAGGACATGATGAAGGTGCTGCGCGTCGCGCCGTTGAGATCACTCAGAGCGATCGTCATCTACTTTCATTTGCAACCTTCTAGGTCGACTAATAAGTATAAGTTGATATAGTCATGATGATAATAATATAAACAGTTGAATTTATGTATAAATAATTTAATGGTAATTATGGTAAGAAGATTCTGTTATATTTCAACCTCACTTATAAAATCTGATGTTAGAGTATGTCTCAAAGGCGATGATCGGTGTACTGTCATGCCGTAAAGAACATTTGTCTTGAGATGATAGAATTTAAGTGCAGTAATTCCGTGTAAATATTATAAATTTAAATTCATACCCCTTAGAACCTGTTGCCTCCGACCGGGGTATACTCGTTGTCAGATTGAACCTGAAGGTGACGTAAAATCTGGCACTGCTCGCAGATGTCAGATGGAGAGTTGAAGCTCACTGAACATCAGGAGAGAGAGCTTGTCGAGTGTCTGAGTTAGTAAAAGATTGTTAAGGGTGGTTACCGATAACCTGGGGGCTCAGAGCATCACAAAGTGTTTTGAGACTTCAGATTATCCTCACAAACAAAGGTGCACTAGATATTACAGATACAAAGAGCACATGTATGAATTGGTAGAGCACATGTTCAGTACATGTGTTACTTGCAAAAATTAATAAAATAAAAATTGTTTTTTCATAGTCTTTATCATCAAAAATTACATTATCAACCACCAAATATTACCTTTTCAACCATAGAAACCACATTATCAACCATCAAAAATACCTAAACAACCTTCACAAACCTATATCATACATCAAACTTACCTTATCAACCATAAAAATCAAATGTTCAACCTTTAAAATTATCTTATCAACCATTCAAAAAGTGAACATTTTAATGCAATATACATATTTTATTATATAACTATCAATATTATATATTTTATATTATATATAATAAAAGTTTTTATTTACAAGATTTTTTTCTATGCATTGCATGAATATATATATGTTCATAACAATGCATATATATATATATATATATATATATTAGTGATAAAAATAAGACGAAGCGTTTCAAGATAATAATAATCTCATCATGAAGCCACAAAATGCACTAAGCAAGTACACTATATGGAAACTTGCCGAAAATAAATAAAATGTATCCAATAAATTATTGGATGAAAATAATTTTATTTCACTTTTCCTTAAAATTAAGCAAAATTCACTAAATGCAATCAATTCCATTCTCGCAAACCAACCATTGGCGACTATCAATTGCCATTTGATTCAGATTTTCATTCAGACATTTCAGTCAAATTGCATCGATGAGATTTCAGATTTTTTTGGGTTTGATGAGAAGGCTAAAATTGAGTTGATTGTATTGAGTGTGAGAAGTTTCATCTCAAAGATTAGCTTTTGGTGTGCTTTTAGTTGTCCTCTTTATCACATGTCTCCGTTACCTTGTAAAGTACTGAACGATATAGAAAACATTTAGTTTTCTCAAATGACAATTGATAGCTGCCAATGGTTGGACATGTTTCGATGTTTATTTACATCATCATCAGTAATTTTCGGATATTTAGTATATGAATATTGAATTGTTTTAATAATACAATTTTAACAGATATATTAACTATGAATCTTGAGAGTTAAATATTATTATTTATTGGGTAATAATGGCAAAACTATTTTAATTAAAAATTTTAAGTATTGAAATAACCTTACTTTGGCCATTCTGAATGTTAATTGATGGGTTGTCGTGTCTTATTAGTAGAGATTTACAAAACTGTCGTTCGTAATGTGAATCAAATCCCTTTTGTAGAACAGAAAATTCTTCTTTTGAAATGGATGAGGTTCTATCCTTACAATATAACCAATGATGAAGAACCTTACTCGATCGACTCATTGGCGAGTGCTCGCTAATCCGGGTTTTGAGATGACGATTTGTCTCTCTGATGTGGGCCTCCAATCTCTTTCAATGAGCCTAAAAAGAGATGAGCCTTTCAATCTCTTGAGCCTAAAGCTCTTTAGAGGGTCCACCTAAACAAAAGTCCATAAGGGCCCCCGATAGGCCTCCTACGAGGTCAGTGGCTTTCGTCTCTGAGCAGTCGGCTTTCTAGTGACGAATGACCAACCATGGAACTTGGTACCATGGTCATACATGCATTTAGCTGTTACGGTGGACACGTAACAACCGCGAAATGGACACTGCAATTTTCCTTTTGCCTTCATGTAGGATAATCGGTAGTCTTTGTGTGTTTCTTCAGCGTCTTGTTCATTCTGGGTTCCCGGCCTACCCACAGTTGCGTCCAGAGACTGAGGGTTCGATTGGATTGTTGTCGGCTCTTTTTCTTCCTCTCTTACCAAGTTGTCGTCTCAATGGGTGTTGGATTTTTCTGGTTCTTCTCGGTGATTCTTCTGTAAGTGGTTCTTCAGCCATCCTGCACACTTGTATTCTTTTTGGAAGTGAAGGCACTTGTATACTCCTTTCTTCAGTCGTGGCAGGGCTGTCTTTTGTCTCTGTTTTCTCGGTATTGGCTCTGCTCCGATATGATCCCGTCGGAGATGTCTGTTAAATTCTTTGATCTCCGCGAATGGACGATAGTAGTCTTCAATCGGGTAGCTGTGTTCTTTGAGTTGTGGGAGAATTAATTGCATCGTATTCTTATCTTCTCTTCTCTCTACTTTCTTTAGCTTGATGACTTTCTCTATTCTTGTGTCTGTTGTTAATAGACTCTCCTGCTGAATGTCTCTACAAAAATCATTAATTCTATACTGGTCTCTGAAGAGCCAGTGCATGTCCACCTTGAGACATTCATCCAGATGTTGCTTCCGTCGTCCGCTTATCTTGTTCCCTCCGATAAGTTCGCATTCGTAGATTTGCTGTACTACTCCTGGACATTCATTCATTTTGATCTTCACATTGTGAATAATTCTTCTTCTTGATAGTATATCCATTGCATTCGGTAGTCCAATTGATAACTCGTCCATTCTAATCCTCTCGGCCTTCGATATTCCCAGTGTTCATCTGGTACACAAATTGTGAAATGCTTTAAACTTCTTCGCGTGCTCTACGTTTGTCCTCCAGTTTTCACAGCTGTAGTATACCACAGGGAATACACAACTTGTGATGATGTTCTTTTTGTTTCGGAGGGACAACTTGTTGTTCTTCAATACTGGTCTGATCGTTCTCAGCTTTATCGTTCTTTTCTTGATTCTGGCTTTGATGTCTGCTCCTGATCCTCCTCCCTTCTCGATGATCGAACCAAGGTAGCAGAACTCGTCCACCCATTCTACACTGGCACTCAGTTAGTTTCCTGCTGTTACATTTCTGGCTCCATTGAGATAAAGTATCTTCGTCTTCCCAATGTTCAGCCCCATTCTCAGAAACACAATTTTTAGGCACGTTTTGCTCAATGTTTCCATAATCCTCGTCTAGTAAACACAGTTCGTCAGCATATGCCAACCTGTTTACAGTTAGTGTTTCTCCTTCTTTACATTTGACCTCACACCTCCACCTAGTCCTTTATGGATAGCAGTTTTGACTGCGCAGTCAAATACTAGGGTTGAATAATAAAGGACCGAGTATGCAACCTTGTCGGACTCCTTTCTCCATTGTGAAAATGCTCTTACCAACACTTCCTGTAAATCCTTCATGAAAATCCATTATCATGCTTATTATCCGACCCTGTATCCCCATTCCTTAAAGGCATTCCCAGAGAAATTTCCTGGGCACGCTGTCGAAAGTCTTTTTGTTGGGGTATCTGTGTGATATTAAGATTTAAATAGGAATTTTAAAAACCAAGAAGATCGTTCTAAATAAAATATTTTTTTTCTATAAAAATATATACAAATTTTAAAAGCAACTTAATCTTATTTAGTGATTTTTTATTTTGGGTAGTTGGAGAAACAAGATTTCGTTTGCTCCACAGTGATTTTGAAATATATAAAAATATAGTTATCAATATATTATATAATAATTAATTATATAGTTCCGTACTTTTTAGCCATAATCTGCAGTGAATCTTTAACTTCAAAGTTTTGATTGATTTATGATCCCAATAGATCGACTTTTATACTTTTGCGACGCTGATTTATATAAACAGTTACCGGAATTTCATCGATTCAATGGTTGATCACTAATTTCAAAATGGTATTTTCAAAGGTCACACTATTCGTACTTCTGATAAATTAATTGAGGTTAATTAAGACTTTTCAACTAAGACTTGCTTCTTTCCAAATTTTTTTTTATTTTCCATTTTCTCTTAAAACTTTTTTTTATAGCTCTTTCTTTAATTTAATCTTTCTTTATTTACTTTTTAAAATAATTTAATTATCTTTCTATGAAAAATACTTTTCTAATTTTATCTATCCTTTTTAACTAATTTTAATTTAATTGTTTATATATAATTTATATTTAATATGGTAAAAGGATAAATAAAATCTTATTTTATCCATTAATTAAAACAAAATTATTATTTCAATACTTTTATTTTTATAAATTCATACCTCAACATTTTCAAGGTCGATAAATATTGCATAGACGTTGATACTGCGGTATCTTGCCTCTTTTTGCACCTTTCTGATGATGCCAATCGCATGTGCTGTTCCTCTTTTGGGCCTGAACCCAAATTGTCAGTCGTCCAGTGTCCTCTCAAGGTGGGGCATTAGTCTGTTTGCAATGATTCGTGCCATTGTCTTACCTCCTACATCGAGTAGAAAGATTCCTCTTAAGATTTCTTCAAATCCTTCTTTGAACCCTTTATATGGAATTACAACTTCGCTGTTTTCCATGCCTCCGGGATGTCTGCTCTTCCCTCCCAAATTTGCTCAAAACATTGCTGGATCTTGAGAGTTAACTGTTGACCACCCCACTTGTATAACTTTGGGATGATACCATTGTTCCGAGCAGCTGTGCCGTTCTTGAGTTGATTTATTGCGGCACCCATTTCTTCCACATCTAGTAAGTTGTCAATATCCAAGATCTGTCTCTGATCTACAATCACGACATAGTCTCTTTCACTCTTCCTGAAAAGATTCGAGAAGTGCTCTGCTAACACTTAGTATGCAAAACTACTTTGTACCGTACAGAAAATTGATTCTTTGTTTCGCTATTGTATAGGGCTCTGAGTTCCGTGTATAGTTCAGAGGTTTTCCCTTTATACTCTCTGTTCAGCACGCCTTCAATCTCCTATCCGATGATCTCTCTCCTTTCTCTCTTCTATCTTCTCAGCTACCGTAATGTATTCAGTCGCGCAGCTTTCCATTTGTCATATGTTTGTTCGAATCTATTCTGGATGAACTCCTTCCTTCGTTTCCATTTCTTCTATAACAACGTCTTCAGTTCCTCTAGATGGTTGTTAAGCCACCTTTGATTGAGCGGGATTTTATTCTTTCGGTATTTGTTAGCTGTAGAAACAACTACTCTTTATAAGTCGTCCCAATTCTCAACATTCGGACAAGCCTGTCCGATGTCTCTACTGATTGTGTCTTTGTTGTTCATCAGAGCGAATCTGTCAAGTTTTCCTTTGCACTTCTTCCTTCGATCATTAGCAAGCTTGAGTCTTTTCTTGTCATCATTTTTAAGCCATAAGGTTAATACGACTAAGATGTGATCTGATCCACAGTCAAAGTTTGGATAACTCTTGACATTTGATGTCCTGTTGCAGCGGCTCTTTTGTGTTAAAAACAGGTCCAGTAATAAGCGCTGCTTCGTTGCTGGGTGTGTCCAACTAGTTCTCTGCGCCAGTTTGTGCTTGTAGAAGGTGTCCTCTACTCAAAAATTACATGCCACTGTGAGATCAATAACATGATCACCATTCTCCGATGTTGCTGTTGAACTAGTGTACCACTCGATACTTCCTCTGTTCTCTTCCGTCCGATTAAGTCTGCAGTTGAAGTTGCCTCCAACTAACAGTTCGTATTTTCTGAGCTCTTCTTCAAGAATCGCCTTCTCCACTTGTTCTTGAAACGATACGAAGAACTCCTCTTTCTCCTCACTTGAATATCCACTGTCCGTTGGTGCATATACCCCTAGCAATGATTGTGACCTTTGGGGTATATGGCACAGGAATAGTCTTATGCCGACAGCTTCAAATTCCACTCCCTTCGAATCATCTGATCATACCATTCAGGGCAACACCTCTCTTACGTGTCCCACGTGTACTGCCACTATAATGGATTCTCCATTCCCCTATGGATGCAATATCGTTTCCAATCCATTGCGTCTCGGTCAGGATGCACATATCAACTTTAAGTTTGTCAAAGATACATATGATGTTCAGTATCTTTTCGTCAGTTAAGCCTCTTACGTTCCATGTTCCAATTCGCCGTGCACTGCAAGTGGAATCATTAACGAGGGATCCCCCTCTCGGAAGCTTAAAGACTTCGGGTCTTGCCAGACCCCTAGTTTGAGCTTTCATAGCTTTGGACTAGCGAAATGCAGAGTTGCCAGCATCGTCAATCCGCTAACCCATTTCGCCTAGATCAAGGAAACCTCCCCAATCTATTTCTAGAAAGAGGAAGAACTCCTTTCCCTAGTTCCCAGGATGCGAATAATAAACAGTCACGAGCAGAGTACGAACCTACGCGGGGAAACCCCTTTGGATTTCATGTCCAACGCCTTAACCACTCGGCCATCGTGACTCTCCGATGTACGAGTTTTGACACCTATGACATTTAAATTTATAAACCAGATTAGCTTGCAAACCACAAACTGTTTTCGATTTGTTTGAGAGGAAACTTTGAACTTTGGATGTGACAGAGACTACTGTGGCACTACAATAAGAACTCTCAAATATTATCAATTTACAATGAATATGAGGATCTTCAACAAAACCGATATTATAAATGTTTGTTTAATAATGCTTCAATACATTTTTAGTATAATAATAAATCAAATCAATCATTAAAAGTTTTATTAATTATATTAATGTGGATATTGGTGCTTGTTTCTAATCAACCGACTCAGTGTAATATTGTATTGTCTGTTGACCTTCATATATCTCAACACCTGCGAGAATCTCGGATTTCCGTTTTCTAAGAGTAAAATCTTTTAAAAAGTAGTGTTTTGATTTGAATGGAAAATTGGGGAGGAGTTCAAGAGGTATTAAAAATAATTGTATACTTAAACAATCTAGATATTTAATTTAATTGAAATATTTCCTTCATTCCTCCACCAAGTAGACTCATTGTTCAGATATGTAGGGTTTTTCTTGGAGACTCGTTGAGTAGAAATATTAGGGAGATTATGTATTAAATGGGGAGGGTATTAATTTATAAATGGTAAAAAGGTAATATTAACAGAATAATTATTTCTTAAACCACCGTTTTAATCAACAAGTACCTTCATAATGAAATAGTTTTAATGAATGAAACAGTCAACAACGAAAACCCAATACACATGACATTGTCAATTGAAATTTATTTAACTTATTCTCTAATTTTTGAAAAAAATTATTAATTTATTTTAATTTAAAGTGAATTTATTAGATATTTGTAATTTAAGTTTATATTTCTTGATTTTTTTCAAATTGAATTTCGTCCCATAAATTGAATCAAATCGTTTGATTTGTGTCACCAAAATTAAAAATTAAAGTTTAGCAAATTTTAACTATAAAAATATATTTAGAATCCCTTTAAAAACACAAACTCAAATGTTTTAGTCATAAATTACATTATTGATGTTAATTTGTTTTGTAATTTGATTCTAAATATTTATTTAAATGATAAAATTTTCTTTATTTCTAATTTTACCTTTAATAACACAAATCAAATTATTTTGATTACTGCATAATTTTTGTTTCATTTGATTTTTAAATTTACATAAAATTTATTTGACAAAATTCAATTTTCACAAAAAAATTCAAGAAATATAAATATAGATTACAAAAAATCTAATAAATTAATTTAAATAAATTAAAAGTATTTTTTCATAAATCAAACAAAAAATTAAATATATATAAAATCGACAATGTCATCTATAAATTAAAAATAATTACAAATTAATGTTTGTTTAAACAAACTGTTTTGTATCATTAAAAAATATTTGAAAAATATCACAGGTAACGAATTTTAGAATGTATATATTTAGTATAAATAATAATTATTAATTATTAAGAATAATTACATAATTATATGTTTAAAGTATAGATATATATATATATATAAATATATAAGGCTACCATGCAAAAGCTGAACACCTTAGCATATTTGGAAAAAAATTAACTTCCATCGAATTGTTCACCGACGCCACAAGTGCAGCGGTGTAATTTTACAACAGATCGTTAATGGCATCGCGGAATTTCTGCCCTAGCACATTTGGTAAACACAACTTCCCTGGAATTGTTCACCGAAGCCACAAGTACTGGGGGAAATTTTAAAACAAAAATTATTAATTCAAAATTTTATTTATCATTTATCATTTAAATTTGTCATTTAAATGTTGATAAATTGTTGGGCATGTTGATCCATTGAGATGCGGCCAATGTTTTCGTCAAGAAAGGACTTGACTTCATCATAATTTTCTAACCACAATCTTGCTTGAAAATGTAGGTTGTCCTTCGTCTGCATCCCATTTAAGTTTA
This sequence comes from Girardia tigrina, assembly GCA_001938485.1. NCBI lineage: Eukaryota > Metazoa > Platyhelminthes > Tricladida > Dugesiidae > Girardia > Girardia tigrina. The sequence continues at coordinate 19,722 of MQRK01181788.1, forward strand.
TGTAAATATAAAAATTAAAAAGCAATACCGGTGGATCCATACGCTTTAACTTCAATTGGCATCGCTTGATGATTTCTCTCGCTTCTTTATCTGGATATAATGTTAAGTCTTTGAATTCCTTGGGCAATACATTCTTCTCCTACATAAGTCATTATGATAAACATTTAAATTAAATAATTTACTAAAAGATCCTCGATTTTCCTTGCCAGTTGATTTTGAATTGTGTCCTCGTGTGCAGCCATTTCAATCTTAACATAATTATAATTATATACACAATTATAAGATTTTTTTTTATTATAATTAAATTTTTAAATATTGTTTATAATTATTATTTTATAAACGTAAAAATTTAAGTCATTAATGGTATTCCTTTTTTCTTTAAATGTCATAAAGTATATTTATTCGAGATATTTATGTATCACTGGCTGATTTATATCTGATTAATAGCTGAGCTGAAAGACACATTAACTCGATGAAGGCTACCATGCAAAAGCTGAACACCCTAGCATATTTGGAAAAAGACAACTTCCATCGAATTGTTCACCGACGCCACAAGTGCCGCGGGTGCAATTTTACAACAGATCGTTAATGGCATCGCAGAATTATTAGAATTTTTCTCATGTTAGTTTAGCAACACTGTTCAATGTTGTAAGAATGTTATTATATAAGCAATGTTATTAGAATTTTTCTCATGTAAGTTTAGCAACACTGAGCAATGTTGTTCCATGTTCGATAGAGAGCTGCTCGCTATATTTCTTTCCGTTTAGCATTTCTATTGTTTTCATTTAGGATATCTTTTTGTAATAAAAACGGATCACAAAGCCCCTTTATCTCTTGTCCATGAAAGATTCGTCACCTCGTCAACTTATGTATTATTAAGAAAAGAAAATTAATAATCCAAAATTTTATTTTCAAAATTTATCAATTCATAACATGTCGATAAATTCTTGGACGGCATTCTGATTCACTAGGACAACGATGCTACCAATGTTGTCGTCCAGAAACCTTTTGACACCCTCATGGGCCTCTAGCCTTAATCGTACTTCGGAATGTTGCGCGTCCTACGGCTGCATCCAATTTAAATTTATGTATTTATAAAAAATAAATACCGGTGGAGTTATTCCCCTTAACAACAATCCCCTTCTGTCGATGATAGCTTCTGCTTCATCCAGTTGTCTTAATTTTTATTTCCGGAACTTCACGGGGAATGAAGGACCAGTCTACATAATTCATTATAATATACATTTAAAATAAAAGATTATTGATTATCCTTGACAGTTGCTTCGGAAACGTTTCCATAATTTCAGCCATTTTAATCTTACTATAATAACAATTATATATATTATAATTTTAAGAATTATTATATCATGATTAAAATTTTTAAATATTGTTTATTATTATTATTGTATAAATGTAAAAATTTAAGTCATTATTTGTATTCCTTTTTAATTTAGACGTCATAAAGTTTATATATTCGAGATATTTATGCATCATTGGTTGATTTATTTTTATGTATTTTGGGCTATTTATCTTACAATTATTCATTAATTACAAAATGACGTATTAATTACTTAATAATTACCGACTGTTTATATGTACATTTCTTTTTTTAAAAAAATAAATAGTAGGCTCAATGGCACAATAGGAAAATTAATTGTAATTAAATAACTCATTAACGGAAAGATAGGAAAAAAAGTTAAATATAATCACAGGAACATGAAATAATAGGTCTTAAGTAGAACTAGAATAAGTTAATTACTTCAAATATTGTCTGTTAAAATCTTCAAATAGTAAATGAGGAAAAAATGATAGTCAAATGTTTATTCTTGGTAGATTCGTAGAAATCAAATTCAAGATTCTAATCGCCTGTCAATAGATATTTATTTAAAATAGATGTAGTTATTATTTATTAAAATTTGCCAAATTGGATATTATTTTAAACAAATGTTTTTGACTTTATTTGTACTTATGTTTTAGAAGAAAATTGTTTTTTGGGTTTTTATAAAATAGAAATTTTATTTGTCATTAATGATTTTATTAATAATTTTATTTGCTTTACTCATTTTACATCATTTTACTGACAATAATTTTAATATATATATATATATATATATATATATAATTTTATAATATAAATATTTATAAATGTATAAATTAAAAAATAGATTGCTTAAAAAAATCAATAGATAAATAATAATTCTTATTTAACCAATTTC
>MQRK01181789.1:348-10838 GCA_001938485.1 Girardia tigrina
CGTAAAAGAACACGAATTTCAAAATTTTCCATGATTTTTCTAAAAGACCATAAAAATTATATTAACGACTAATTAGAAGTTTTAATATATATTGTGATAGAACAGTTCAAGAGATTTAACAAAATATATCACATGTATATAAAATATCTTTATTTGGTAATAAGAAACAATTGAAGAAAAAGACGTAGAAAATACGAAAAGACTTTTGGTTTACCCTAATATTATTGTCATTAATACATTTATTAAATTTTGAATCTAATGATAGTGAAAGTGGCATAAACGCTACTTACAATAAGTAGATTTTTTTAGAAATTATAAGAAAAACCATTCATTAAAATTATTGGGTTCAAATTCAGAATTCAACTTCATGACACAAAATTTTATTTCTATCACATTAAAGATTTTTCAAACAAATCTTTTTGAGTAACTTAAGCACTTTCCTTACTTTATACTAACAAAATAATTTACGAAATAATTTTAGTATGTAGAGATATTTATCTCATTTGTTTGAATCGGTGATTCGTAACCGTAGTTTTTCTTTTCGAAATAAATATTGCTGCAACCGCCTTGCGTTTTGCTTTGTTATAAGCTATCACGGCAAAACTGTGATCACTCCAGAGATGGTGATTCTCTCGGCGTTGGCGGTTGCAGCAAAATGTACAGGATCCGATAAGGGTCGTTCTGGGGCTATTGGGAGCAGACCGCGACAGCGCTGGTGCGCGTTATCACCAAATGGGATTTGAAGAGATCGACTTGGGTGCCAGTCTGACCGGTTTCTTGTTGGGAGTATTGTGGTCGGTCTGAAGGGATGTCAAGTCCGATGGCGGTGCAAGAGGTGATCGTGCAGGTGGCGGTGGGACCGGCTGGTGGGTAGTTCTATCTCGTGACGATTCGGAGGATCCATGTGGACGGCACGATCGCGGTCAGGAACGGCAGGACAATCAGTGGGGAATTCGAGGTGATCGAGGAATGGGGAGATGATCGTAATGACCATTCGTGCTGGTGGCCAAGAGTGTTGACGACACTTGTGCTCGGCCATCTGATACTCAAGTTGTGCGCAGTGAAAGCGACAGGGGTAATGAAATTCAGGGACAATCAGGCAATCGAAAGGCTGGTCTCTGTAACGCGAGGACGATAGAGAAACGGATCGTGTAGAAGCGCAGGCGATCGAAAGACGCAAGGATGCGTGGGTGATTGAGAAACGGATCGCAGGGATTTTTGACAATATCGAGTTGACGTCAGGACTCGATTCGTGGACGGGGTTAAATCTGACGATCGATTACGGACGCATATCGGGCGAATAAGCACTTTGAACAAACCGCTGATTGATCATTAAGTAGAACAGGAATTCTGTCCATGAGAGCGCTGAAGTAAAAAACGTCTTCATAGGCTTTGACAAATCTCAACAAATTAGAACCCCTAGATTTCTTGAAATCACGCAGCATGCCATAATATAAAGCTCTAATACAGCATCAACAGGCGGGGCACTGGAAGCTCATGGAGAACTTGTTGCATCGTGATCTACTAACGTTCTGGTGTATTCGAGTGTATTTACTGTATTTACCTAACTTTTTAAAACATTAAAGCAGGTGTTTTGAACCTGCGTATCTGGATTACAAATGGTAAGTCTCTACTTATCTTCTTCAGCACGTCTAAAAAAGACAACGAAACTTCGACATCAATTTTAGCTCATTACAAAATTTGATTTACGGAGAACATAGACAACTTTTTAACGGTCATTCTTCTTGATCTTTACGTCTGCAAGGAAGTGTAAAAGTTCTTAAAAGTAGAAGACAAATCGAAAACAGATAGAGCAATAGCACGGGAGTATTTGCAGACATTGGCATATGAATCACTGCAAGTTTAGCTTACCGATTTAATGTTTCATATTTTGAAAATATTTTGTGAATTGCCAAAGCTGGTACAGTATCACGATCTGATTGATTGATGCATGATGATTGCAATGAATGACAAGGGGGGCTGTCTGTTTGATTTTTGCAGTGCTGTGCCAGAGTTCTTGTGGGTGAAAGAAAGACGAGAAAGAAACCCAACTCTGGGTATTTATTCAGAGAGACTTTGTGCAATTTTTTTCAAAAAGTAACAGGCGTTGAAGTGTTATGTAATATAACTCGTGTTGGTCTGTTCGTAAAATTTAATGGGTCAGGTCCCTTGTGTATTTTCTTCGTTTAAATCTCAGAACACTTGATAAACAAACTGTTTAGAATAGGAAAAAACAAGGAAAAATAACTATTTTCATAGGAAACAAATAAGTTACAATATTTCGGCACATGACCATTCAAGATTGCATGTACCCCCCAGAGAATACTTCTTTAAATATTCTGCGTCCATATTTCCTTTCAGTCTCAGCAACAGTTGCAGAGCTGCATTCCTAGGAAATTTATAATCGCACAGTGTTCGCCGATCGACTAAATGTTTGCCCTCGAAATACAATCTCTGCTGTTGCGGCGGTATCCCTTCTCTGTCTTGGATCTAAGCTTTCCCTTTCTCGATCGTATCGCTTGACTCCACTTCAAGCGTGATCATTTTCTCGGACAGTGCCCTTATAAATACTTTTAATCCATCTGATAGATCTTGTTAAGCCGGAAATCCTTGATGAAATTCCCACTCAGTGTCCACGGGTCTGCACTCGTTCGCCTTGCACTTCATCCGCGACAGTCCCAATTTCAACGCTCTCATTACGCGTTTCAAGGAATTACTCCCTACTACGGTGCAATAAAGCAGGGGAAAAATACCCCAAATTTAGGTCAATCGATTTATTAATGAATACATTATTTAATTTATCATTGTAATATATAAATAATTTTATGCTATTTTTTAAAATAATTTTAATGTAATGTATATAATAATAATACATGTATCATATGTAATACCTCACAAAAATTTAAATGAAATGTCACCTCTGGCGCCGGCAACCTTAATCTGCTACTAAAGAAGAATTTGTTGAGCTCCACAGAATGTGCTCAGGATAACGATTGAGAGAACGGTGGCAATTTGAAAGATACGATTTGCATTCGTATTCCTAGAGATAGATCACTTCAGTATCCAAACGCACAATCGTTCGCGGCGGCGACTAACAATGATTGTATTTGATTGAAGGAGTCAAGTAAGCGCAGTCGTTACCAGTCAGTTCACTGGCCGAGACTTCACCGATATGGTGCTCCAATGTCGATTTGATCGCTCCACGCGTATTCGGAGCTATAGAGGGTGCGTTACCTTCGTATTTGATCAGCAAGTCGCTATCTAGCACCTCGAAAACCAATGAAAATCATTTAAATGACAATTGCGTAAAATACTTGTAAGTCAGGGATTTCCAAGACATTACAGAGGACGACGATTTGATTATTGTTCCGCTCGACATTCAGGTTGCCCCGAGAATCGGACGGAGGCAGAAGGGTTGCACAGGGAAACTCTCTCGATCAAATGCTGGGCCCATATTGATTTGATAGCTGTCATTGGTGAAAGAACTTGTTCCCTCCCAGTAGTCTACTTCTAGATATGGTAACTTTGTAGGAGTTATATATATTTTTTGGTTTCAATCAAAGAGGCCTTCTGTCACCTTATAAATGACGATATTTTCCTTTAAAATTATCGACCAATTCAAACAAAGTTCTTCTACTTCAAAATCATCGTTGATTTGATCGACCATATTTCAGAAAATTCAAAATTAAAGAAATCCGAAATTTCAAATCTTTTATTTATTTTCATAATAATTTCACATATTTAAACACATCAAAAACCATGATAATTCAAACAAAATTCGATTTTACATGATATTAATTATTAATGTCGATAATTGTTTTTTACCTTTAAAACTACTTTTTTGATGCAATATTTTTACAAAAAAATAAAAATTATTTTTTCCAAACAAAATTTTACAAATTCCATGGTAAAAACCCCCCCCCCAAAATATCACAGAATGTTTTGTTCAGTTTTTTCATGCAAGGCGAATAAGGAAAAAGAGAGCGCATGATCCATTAACTATATTCATATATACAATGATAATAAAAATATTAAAACGATAATTGAATCCCGAACAATTATTTTTTTAAAGATGAAATTAAATACCCTATAAAAACAAGCCCTAGTAGCAAATTTTTGAATGAAAATTGATACGAGCTCGATTTCCTTTAAGGGAAACATGATATTTAAATACTTGTTATTTGTTATGACTTAAACATTACAATCAGGTAAAATAAAATCAAATAAAAAAAGAGCGAAAACCCAGTATTCATAATTTAGAAGTTGGTCATGTTTATGAAGTAGATTTAAAATACCGAAATTCTTTTAAAAACTGTATATTTTCTATTTAATAATAAAAAATATCCTCTAAATATTTTTTTTAGATATAACCATCACAAATTGTGACAAGAAAACTGTAATGTAGTTTCACAAATAATTTCGATTTTAAAATCAAATTTAACACACAACACAAATCGAATTTCCAACAATAAACCGTTTATTATCAAATTAATTTTTATCACACCACAAATAATCGATTAATTTTATTAATTTAAGTAGTGAAAATAATTTCACCGAATTTGACGCATAAAAGTAATTTTAATTTCTATCAAAAAAATTAATCAAACTAAAAATCACCAAAATTTGTTTATCAAAGAATTATTGGAAAAACAAAGAAATCGTAAATTAATTCCGTGTTTAAATGAAGTAAACGTCGGTGATTATTTTTGCGAGCGAATTCAAATTAGGCGTTAATTCAATTTGACTCAATCTGCAGATCGATTCTCTCTCGCCATTCTCCGACTTTTGTCTTTTATCAAACCAGATATACAAATGAGCGAATATGGCGACGCGTTTGTCGATAATTCGCGCAAGGGATTTGCTCGTAAAGGCGCTCTGAGACAGAAATACGTTCACGAAGTAAAAGACCACAAGTTCTACGCGCGATTCTTCAAACAGCCAACTTTCTGTGGACATTGTAAGGACTTTATCTGGTTAGTGGTGCTTGTCGTGATTGCTGCCATTTTATTTTGTTGCTTTGTATTCATTATTTGAATTTATATTACGTGAAAACGAAGAAATTACAACTTTAATTATCCAAACAGGGATTAAATGATGACAATCATCAAGTTTTATCATTAGACAGGTTCGTCTTTGCAGATTGCATCAAATTATTTGATTCGGGCATATTTTTTCCGATCTGGGTGCTCCATAATATATAATATAATATATTATATATGTATATATTTGATATCATGTGAATTCTCTTTAGGTCATTTGCCTCGATGATATATATATTAACATGCTCGTAATATTGTTGTTCTCTTCTGTAGTTTCTCACATTTAGTTTTTGTTCTTTCTCGACAGATATAAACTATTTATGTATCATTTAGTTTTTGGGACCTTTGTAAGTTGACTTTTTCCTTACTGGAAGACCTTATTTACTAATTATCAGTTTTTATGTTTAATATTAGTTTTTCCGATTTTAATGTCAAACAATTATGAGTGAGGTATTCTTTTTTATATGACCCAACACGTGTTTTTGTTTCAGACTCCTTTCTTCTGAAATGACAAAATGTTTTGTCAATTTTTTTTCTGTTCAACAACGGATATTTGTTTTTATAAAGAATTATGCATTTGAATATGTTTTACTAACTTATCAAGCAAAATAAATTTTAATTGTATAATAACAGTTAAGGGAACATGATTTCTAATTAGACATCCTTCTTGATTGTTAAAAAAGTAGGACTGGGAGCTTTGCACCGAAATGAAAAGTTTGTTTCGGTTCACCGAAATAAATTTCCGATGCACCGTTATTTACTATTTTTTAAAAATACGTTTTAAATAAAGACTGTATTGAATCGACTGTTTGATGAAAAAACGAAACATAATAATGAACAATATAGATCATTTGTCACTTAATAACGATACATAAACTTCAAAAAGTTAGTGTGGTTATATTTCTTTGACTGTGCATTATATTAAGAACATTTAAACAAGTCTCGTTTGAATGTTTATTAAAATCACATTTAGAGTCATTATGACTCTCAAAAAGTCTTTCATCGTTTGTCATCCTTCTAATTGGTCTTCTTATTTCTGTTTTTAATCATGATTATTCGAAAATTTTTTCTAATTTATTTTTTAAAATATTTAGCCTCTAAAAATATTTATGAAAAAATAATAATTTTTACCATTTTTCAATAAATCTTAAAATAATAAAAATATCATCAAATTATTAAAAATGCATTTAATTTAAATTTTACCAAAAAATATTAAACTTAATTTTAATTGTGTTCGAATAGTCAATCACTTTAAATTTAAATAAAAAATACCAATTTCCATCTGGGTGGAAGAATCACCATTTTAAATTCAACACACTTAAATCAACATACCTTATCCATACATTTACACATTCAAACAAATTAAAATATTCCTCACACATTATATTACTGATGATTGAAATTTGAAAACTTATCTTCTCACCACAAAAAAATTTTCAAAAGCCATACAGGAAAGAATATCACCGAAAATTTTGTAAAATCATACACGATTGGAAGATAAATATTAGTATCATTGTTGCAATTGTTACAGATAATGCTAGAAATATGATTGCTGTATTTCAGGAGCCTAAATTTAAACATCAATCTATCTTCGCACATTCAATACAGTTATCTGTAACAAAAGGGTGAGATTATGTTAAATATTTACTGGAAAAATGTCGGAAGTTCGTTGGAAATTTAAAACACTGTACTTTTGCTACTTCAGAAGTAATATGTGGCGTAAAATATGTTACTGTATTTTTAATATTACCTTGTGTTCATCAGCTTTTGAATAAAACAACTCATCAAGCAGAACATTCGAATGAATAGCGTAAATGTGTGTTCAGCAATGACTATTGGCTTAAAAATGCGTTATCCAATAAATCAAACTCTGGTACCCTAATGGACATTGCAATTCCTTTGGATCCATGATTCCAAATTCTTTCATTCTTTCAGGAGGAATGAAAAAACCGGATCATTATAAATTTTAAAAACATTCTACTTCAACAACAAAATGTTGAATTAATACATAAAATTAATGTAAGTGATAATTTTGAAGAAAGCGAGTTCTCAACTAAGTTTACGAAACTCGTACCCATGAACAAGTTTATATTAAAACTTGCTGGAAAAACAAATACCACAAATAATTCAGAAAGTGTAACCTTTGAATGTATAAATCAACTGAAGTATTACCTTATGGAGCCACTTAATCAAAATGTGCAAGATAGAAACTTATGGCGGTGTGAAAATACTAATCGTTTCTTGATTATTGCATCTTATGTTTGAAAATATTTATCTGTACCCGCTACCAGTGTTCCTTCTGAAAGTGGATTTTAGTAACAAGAAATATCGTAATAGCGCGACGGAATTGTTTTATTCCGAAAATTGTCGAACTGCTCACCTTTTCAAACTTTAATTTTGAATAAAAATGTGTTTGTTACCTTATATTTAATTATATTATTAATATTATTATTAACATTATTATTATTGTATTTGTATAATTACACTATAATTAGTAAGTAACTTAAAATTAAATACTCAACGTTTATGAAAAATACAGTGTTTCATATTTTGATAAAATAACAGTTTCTTGTTTAAATAATTTCAAGGTCAGTGCAGCGGTGCACCTACTGAAATTTCCTCCGATGCACCGGTTCTCAAAAATTAGTGTACGCCCAGTCCTAATAAAAAGTAAATTTAAAATTCTTATTATTCAAACAAATATTAATAATTACAGTTTACTTTATTTTAATAATAAATCAATTTCATAAATTATTAAGTTTTAAGAATTTAAAAAATAATGGTAAATTTTTACAGAACACATTTAAACACTATTCAAAATTTTTATTTTAAAAAAAATATGATAAATTTCGACGCATCACTCATCATCATCAGACAAACCAAATAATGATCAAAACAACGTATATATATGGAAGCAAGGATTATGTAATCACTTTCTAATAAATTAGCTGAAACAGCGATACATAAACGAAAACAATTATCATCACTTACATTGTACAACGCAGTTTCAATCAGAATTAATTGTTTCGCAATTTCATTTTTTCTTTCGTTTCTTTATCACAAATTCTTCAACATTGTTGAAAAAATAAAAATTTTAAATGGTGTTTAAATGTGTTCTATTAAGTTTTAATTTGATAATTAATCATTTTTATAAATTATTTACTTTAATAAATTAAATTTTTTAAATTTGGAATTCTTTCCGAAAAGTGTGAATTACAAAACACTAACATAAATATTAATCTCCCATCCAAAAATAAATAAAACCTACAAAAATGCAACATTTTATATCATTAGAAATTTCTTCACATATATAATTTGTGGTATTTACAATATTTTTTACTTTAATAGAAATCCGATATGAAAATTTCTCACTTACAACTTGTTAGGTTCGATATTATAAGTATAATTTGTAAGATAGCAAAAAAAATATTAATATAACAATTACAAATTTCTTAAACAAATTTTGACGAACAATTTTCTTAATTATACGAACCAGATTTAAACAAAATATAATAAAATATAATTTCAATATTTATATAATATAAATATTATGATTTTAAATCATTAGTTTTAAATTTAATTTCGTTCGGTTAATTTTTATTTTTAAATTAATTCACAATTTCCAATTTTAAATCATTGCTTATATTCAATTCTTAATTTCATTTTGTTTCTTCTTATTTCCCACATTATTTATACTGCAAAATTTATAATTTACAATTTATACTTCACAATTTACATTCCATAAATTATAATCTACGATTTTCAAGTTTTTAAATTCATAATTTGCAATGTATAATCTATAGTTTATAATTTACAATTTTTTAAATTCATAATGTGTAATTTATAACCCATAATCTATAATTTACAAGTTACAATTGATTATTTTATTTAACCTTACTTTTCCCTTATATTCTATTTTAATTAAATTTCAAATATTTTATATTACAATTAATTTTCAATGTTATACTAAACTAATTGACTTAAAATTATTTTATTATATGATTTGAAAATCTATTTTAATTAATTTTAATATATTTTATTGCTGTAATTCTTTTTTTTAGTTCAAAAATCTAAGGGTTATTTCAATCCTTAAACAACTAATAATAAAAGAAAGATCCATAATTTGTGGATTTGATATTTGTTGTTAGGGACTGAAAAATAATTACTTTTCTCAGCAAAGTTCATATTTTCTGCCATATATTAGTGATGAGTCAAAAAGACTTAATACGGAGTATGTGAATCTTATTTGACATAAGAATTTTGAATGTCAATGATTAATTCATTGACAGTTTTGCATGTAATTTGGTAACGAAATCACTAAACAGCATTTAAAGATTCTAGGTCGAAGATGATTTTGTCAGGGTTATATGATGGCTCTCGGAAGATTTTATTCAACTAATCGTATGTATCTAATTTGACATTTTTTTCAAAAGCTACGTCTTAAAATCAAGATATCCAACTAAACATGATCTTTTTGAAATAGTATTTTTTTTATTTTCAGATAACTACCAATACATACATTTGAACGATTCTTATTAGCTTTTATATTTTATTCAATCTTTGTCTTTGAAAGCTATAAATAAAAACTACCTACCATCAGCATCCATGCATGCATTAAAAATAATTTATTATTTTAATATGTAAATGGTGTTCCGAAGCTTTTGTAACAAGAAAAATGTTAGAAAAATATGGTATATACTCTATATAAATTTTTCATAACAGAACTCATTTGTGATGAATTTTCTTGCAAATGTGTAATTGCTCAAGTTCTTTCATCTCCAAGTAGATATTTGCAAAAGCAAGTTCTTTTCGTTCAAAATGCCATTTTATGTTCTATTTTTTAATACTTTGAAATATTTCATGGCATATAAGACATTTCGGTAATCCATTCGCCTCTGCGATGACAGAAAATATATTTATCCCCTCCTTACGGTATTCTCTACGTTTTTCGTAGATTTTGCGCTTTCTTGTGACTGCATTTAATGTCCTTGTAATGCATGTGTTTCTTTAATTATTTTTTAATTACGAAGTTACAAATTTTTGCAATAAAATTAAACTTACGTGACAAATTTTGTGAATTAAACTATGTGCTTCAGTATTTATTAATGAAGAATTATTTGAACGAAATTAAATAATTGTTTTATTTTTCTGTATGATTTGAACTTACTCGAGTAATATTTTAATATTTTAAACAGCTTCTTTCTTCTACAATGAATTTAAATTCTAGTTGGTTTTTTTTGCTAAGACGAAAACTATTTTCGAAAAAAACACTGAATAAAAATTTATTAGGAATTAACGTATATATTTTTGGTTGTTTCTTTTAAATTGATAATTTTTACTTGACCACTTGATAATATTTTATCATAGCAGGTTCGTTTGTAACAAAATTCTTAAACATACTATATTTCTTACGCTATTATTTTTTAAACATATTGAACTATGCAAAAAAAA
>MQRK01181801.1:0-13392 GCA_001938485.1 Girardia tigrina
TAATAAATAATCACAAATTAATTCATAAATAATCACAAATTAATTAATAAATAATCACAAATTAATTCATAAATAATCATAAATTAATTAATAAATAATCACAAATTAATTCATAAATATTCACAATTTAATTAATAAATAATCAAAAATTAATTCATAAATAATCACAAATTAATTTACTAATTGACTAATAATTATAAATATTGATAATTAATCGTTAATAAAAGATTCTCTTCAAATTGTTATCTCATCTTGATAGTCAGTATAGTGATAATATCGCTCAAGCTCGATAACTATGACACCCCATACATTCAGTTTCTCTCACTCACTCGCACCTCTCTATGGCCACAGCGGCACTCGCCCTGCTCGCGTACGTCACGAAGCAGTAACCCACCGAGCGCCCCTTCAGTCGCCCGTCCCTGTGCACCGGGATGCTCAGATCTGTGACTCGGCCGAATGGCGTGAGCAGCCGTACGAGGGCGTACTCGGTCGTGTCGGGTGGCAGATGGCTAATAAAAACCTTGTGGCAGTGGTCGCTCAAGTCGCTGATCTCGCTCATGTCGCAATCTCTCGCAATCTCTCGCAATCTCTCGCAATCACACACACACACAATTCGCTTTTTTAAACAAATATTTTTATCGATTAATTATTTTTTCAAGGAATAAATTTTTATCGATTGAATGAAAATGATAATTTGATTAATTTGTTTTAGAATTAATTTATGAATTATCCATTAGAAATTATTTATCGTGCTGTTTTTTAGAATTATCTTTCACACTTCTTTTACATTAAAACATTAGTTGTTTTATTTCTCTTTATTTTGGTTTTTATAGAATTAGAAATAACAATAATTGGTAATTTTTTTTGTAAAAAGCATTAAATATTGTTTTCTAATATTCTTCAATATTTCACTTCCATTATGTATCTAAAATTTCAATGTTAAAACATTTAATTATTATTCTACTTAATTTTTAAAATTTTCAGTTTGATTTCAATTTAAAATAATTTTTAAACCCATTAAAATTTTTATCAGAGAACTAAATTAATTACCTCCTTTATATATATATATATATCTTCTACAAATTTATTAAGATATTTTCTTTCACTTTCGATTTGTGATAAAAGACAATCAAATAAAACGTTCAAGATAAATTATATTTTCGCACAAATATTCCAATTTCCAATTGTCCGCACTTTTTCTGATAATTAAAACAACTATTTTAATTATCAGTCGTTTTCCTCATCACACGCCCCCGTGATGTCATCATCATCCAGTTCAAAATCTTCAAACCACCCAGGAGCGCGACGAACCCTCCTCGGTCGGCTTGTCGCCGCATCAAAACCTTCCTCTCCCACCTATCCATTCGAATTTTCATTGCACTCTTGCTGTGGGCTTCTCCATCATTTCAACTTTGTTCATGTCAACTGGTTCTGATATTGCTAGCACACGTCTCAAATCGGCCACGTGCCTAGGAAAATCTGTCCACCTCGACAGACGTTCTAGAATTGATTCGAGACACCACTCCTTTAGTCCACTTTATCGTGCATCGTGCACCGCCAGGCTTCACATACACTTGCTCACTTGGTGCAAATTCCACTCCATGGCGTTGTTCGATCATAGGCTTTGATCGCCTCTCATACGAGAAGATTCCATTGCTGGGCACTGAATCACCGCTTAAACCTGTTTTTGGGGTCAAATTATAATAATATACTATCTCTAATACATCCCCCGGATCGTGCAGCCATCCTTTTAATAGTTTGGTGGTTCCTCTCAACGATGCCGTTCCCCGCCGGGCGATATGCACATCGATACCTCACACTTACATTTCATGCTTGCACATATTTTGCAGTAGCTCTGACCGGAAACTCTTCCCATTATCATATAATAGTTCGTCTGTAGGTCCTCTCTCCCTGAATAATTTCACTAACTTCTCCACAAGGCTTTCTGTGCTTTCGTTTTTCAACCGCTTCTAGATCGCAAAACTACTCAGACCGCAATCAGCACTTGTTAAAAATATTTCTCCATCAAAATGTGTAATATCACACGCCAGTCGTTGCCAGTTCCTTGAAACTTCTAAATCGCCCTTCTTCCACCGTACCACACATGGATCAATTGACAAACAGCGGCTACAATTTGCTATCACTTCGGCAACTACCTTTTCATGTACAGTTCCATAAATCTTTTTAACTGAAAACAATGTCCTATTCACGCCAAAATGGTGTACAGAATGAACAGCCCTTACCTCGTCAATAGACGGCGCCTTCTCTGGGCTGATAGCCATCAAACATTTTACTTGCTTAAACCCTCTCGCAGGAACTCTAGTCAAGACATCTGCTTTGTTCTCCATAGATTTCACTAAGAAGATCGTCAATGTTGCATCACATGCACTAACTAATAGGCATAATAAAAATAATTGTCTCCTAACCAACATCTCCTGTGCCCGTTTATCTCCTGACGTAATTGAATGTACCCAAGCACATATCGTTACTGAATCACACATTACCTCTACTTCTGTTATGCCCCATGCCAGTGCCATGTTGACTCCTTTCAACACCGCTTCCAATTCTGCCTAGTTAATGTGGTATACATCATCTTTCTTCCTCAACAATGATGTAATCCACTTCCAAACACACACCAATGGCGAGACTACTTGCATCGCACCATACATGACCTGTTTTCGACTTCGGGACACTCCACACTCCGCCCACCGGATCACATTCATCTACACGCTTCTTGATATTCATTATTATTTCCATACTTGTCCCGTCTATTTTCTCATCCCATTTCAATTCGCCCACAAGTCGTTTCAATAAACTACACGCAGGTCTCAACCACCCGACAACAGGAAAATACGCAGTTGCTTGTCCGCACCACGAAAACACCTGCCTCTTCGTCATCTCACAGATCACTTCTTGAAGGGTGTTATCCCGCTTCCATTTTGTAACCCCATTTTCTTCGATCACCCCTAATCCCAACACTCTTCCCCCACATAATGGCTCAGCTGGCTTGACCTGAAGCCCAAAATCATTGAGTACCTTCAAAACCACTTGACTATCAACTTTACTCAAGTCAACAATGATATCATCCACGTAAGAAACAGTGGCGTCTCTAACGACAGGGTTACTCGACAACACGAATTTAATTACCACCGCCATAATTTTCGGTGCCCCGTTTAACCCAAAACCACGATGGGTCAACACATACGACTTCCCTCTAAACCGAACCATCTGGAACTTCCACAATCGCGCTATACGCGCAGTTGCATGTATGCGGTTTTGAAATCGATAACACAAAGGTCCGTTCTAATCTGAAGCCATCTTTTGATCGTTTCGGTACAAATCTCCCTTTCCGCAGAATCACTTGCCACGAACTCGTTCAATTCTCTAAAGTCCAGCACCGGCCTCACCTTGCCTTTACTGGGTTGCATGACGGCCATTAATGGAATAATTCATTTGTTGTGAAACTCGCACTCTTGCAACCACCCTTCCTGAATCCACCGCTCGATTTCTGTATCAAACTCACCTTGAATCTCTTGTCTTACTGGATACAAGGATACGCTATTCTTTAATACGATTCGCTCACTGGTTCAATCAATCGGTACTTAACAACCTATTTCTTGCCATCAAACCACGCATCAAAATCCTTATCCGTAATCTTAGGGGTCAGTGTCTCTATGTTCGCATTCACTTTACAGTTCCTTGTCATCAATCATCTTTATATCGGTTCGTCTGCCACCTCCTGGAGCGACTCCAACATTGCACACATTCACCTCTTCCAACGATTTCATTTCAAACCGAACGATACAGCTCCACTCGCTGCAATATGCACTCCCTGCAATTTCCTTATACCATCAAGACAGATGAGCAATTCACACCCTGTAAGTCTTCCACCACCACATAATTTAACGATATCGTATTCCAGCATACATCAACGATTACATCACACGTATCCATACCTTGAAGACTCTCTCCATTTAACTTCACAATAGTCACGTTGGCCCTCTTCAGTGCACAACGCTTCATTCGCCGTCGAATCACGATCGACCTACTACTACACAAGTCATCACACATTTGCACCATTCGATCGTACATTTTCCCATCAAAACCCGGTAACCGCGCATATTTGTATGGAAAGACAGCTGTGCATACTTGTCTTTCCACTACTCGTTTTTTGTTAACATCTCACGCTTTCATGGACATTGATTCGCCACATGATTCTCGTCATTACAAATATAACACCTCTTAGACTCACAAAATCTGGCTATGTACCCCAATTTATTACACCTAAAGAATCTTCTCTCTACCCGACGGTGACACGTGCCCCGTCAGCCAACTCTCCATCATTCCCCACCCGTTTTTCAGAATCAATATGACACTTCCGTATTCGATCATGTCCTAACATACACATCTCTGATGTAACTAACATGCGTGCCATCACAATAATATCCGCCAACGACCGGTCATCCAACGAGCAGACCGACTTAATTTGCTGCTGAACCGAGACAGGTAAACCCACTATAACTGCGCTTTTCACCCATTCCTCACAAGCGTCAGAATCAATACATGTATCAGTTTTTATCACATCGGCCACGAACACATCTACGGATTCATTTTCTTGTAATTTCCGGCTGCATAATGTACTGAATGCTGTCACCCGATCGATGCAGAATGATTTTTCTAATGCCCGCTTCAGCTCTGACTATTCTCGTTTTGTTCCATCTGCCAATCCATCTTACACCGCAAAAGTTCCCCAAGATAAGAAAAGCGGCATCACCAATTCTAAATTCTCCACTTCTTGAAGTCAGGCAACTAACTAAAATTTGGCGATCCATTCCTTGAAATCACCCACTCCATCATATCGATTGATTACGTCTCCCAATTTAATAATCTCCGACTGTCGCGATAGCTTGTGATACAAGACAATCAAATAAAGCGCTCAAGACAAATTATATTTTCGCACAAATATTCCAATTTCCAATTGTCCGCACTTTCTGATAATTAAAACAACTGTTTTAATTATCAGTCGTTCTCCTCGTCTCACGATTGAGCCTAATTTCTGCCAAAATCTGTAATCCCGAAAGCAATACATAATTCAATTAAAGTTATTATCTGAATCATTAATTAGTCATTTTGTTATAAAATCAAATTTGCGATTGCCCATATTTATTGCTTAAAAAGAAAATCAGTGAAATTCAAATTTACATTTTTATATACTTTATGAATTTTCAGTATTTTGACACAGTAATTATATTTTTAAATTCTTCATTAACTATAGTTTATTTGGTTATATGTTTGTCACAAAAACTTTTCAAAAGAAGAAATTAGCGATTTTCTAGATTCGGAGTATTTCACTTTTGTCATAGATTTATCTTACTAAAAAACGTTTTGGTAGTTTAAGAGGCAAAAATGGATGCCCAAAGACTAAGCTATCTAAATCATCAATCAACACCGAAGTATTCGTTCAAAATAGATTCTACAGTGAACCCAATTTTTGCACAGCACCGAAACACCTATTAAGATGCTCCGAATTATCACGCTGTCACCCCTAACTTTTTCAATTTGACAATAAGTTTAAGTTATGAACCTGAAATATCGACTCCAAATCCATGAACTCTGAAAATTGTGATTTTTAAATCGATTTAGAGTGATTTTTATTCGCATAAATCATGTTTGATAAAAATAATTTTCATTATTTACCAGCTAATAAAAAGTATAAGGAATTGATTTTTATTGTAAAGAAATTAATTAATAAAAACATTTAATTCTGCATTATAAATTTGCCATACAATATTTTTATATTATTTTATATTATATATATATATTTTATATTATTTTTATATTATTATTTTATATTATTTTTATATTATGTTTTTATATTATTTATATTATTTTTATATTATTTTATTTTCAGTGAATATTGTATTAACTTTTGAAAATAGCTTTATTCATTTCAAGCAAAGATTTGCCAAATTTTACAATTGTGTTTCTTACGGCGTTACTACACTTAATCGGATGCACTTAATTGTGTTTTTAACCGTTCTTTTTTAGGCAGAGACATTGAAACATTGTAATTGTTACTAATCATAATATTTGTTCTTGCAAAAGAAGGTGTGGCTGTCACATCTTGCTTTAATTGTTTCATTTCTCCAATTGCTTTCCGTGCATACGAATTGTTTATATTTCCTTCGTGAGTATGAACACTATTCGTCTCTCGTGCAACATTTTTGCTTAAGGTAATCAAACAGGCTTTAAATTTCAATGATTGATAAAATCTACATCTCCATAGTGTCGTTCCACACGCATTATCTCGTTCTCTAACATATTTATAATTTTATATATCACAGTGGGTTGTCTCTTTGTACTTATTCCAAAAGTCAAAACCATGGAAATTGTCGTTAAACTTAAAACAAAATTTCGTTCTATTTAAACAAAAATTTTTGCTATCATTTTATTTAATAAAAATTTTATATCAAAAATGAACAATTACATTTATCCTGAGCTTGATTCTCTACCGATGTACTCTACATCAAACATATTATTTTCTCTTTCAATTCTCGGTGGTCGTAAATATTATTCTGTCTTCATCTTTTCATCAATTTCTACGTTTCTATTTATTTTAACTTATCGCGTTTCTTTCATAATGTTATTATTTATTAATGGGTTATTTATATTCATATTTTTATTATTTATTATATAGTTAATATTTTTATTAATACTTTTACTATAATAATCATATATATTACTTTTAAAATCCGGTTTAGATTTACAAAACTTACTCCATAGTCAGAATTGGTTCCTCGTCGACTTGGTTCTCTTCGTTTTTTCTCTGATGTTCTGTATTCTCCATTTCTAGCGCAGCCAGCTTGCGACTTCTCGCTATTCCGTGTTTATAGTCATCCGAATGTTGATTTCCTCTTCCACCGTTTCTCGCTTCACTTGTCATTCTGTCGTTCCGTTGAAACTGCTTTTGTTCATACGTTCTTCCATACCATTGTTTTCTTGGCTTGTTATATGTGACGGAATTCTCTCTCAACTTTGTATAGCATTCCTCTGCTCTGTGACCCGGTCCTTGACATCTTTGACATTTTACTTGACATTCTCGTCTGATGTGACCCTTTTGACTACCTCCGAAACATGTAACTTCCCGTTTCTTCTGACATTAGGATCTCACATGACTCACTTCGTTTCAATTCAAACAGGTTTACTGTTCTCTTTTCGGTCCCTTTCCTGACGGAATTCGATTTTTTAACTGATTATCCTGCTGAACCGCGCTGGTATAAGATGGTCTTTCTACAGTGATCTGGTTCATCTTCGACTTCACTTCTTCCATCTTTTTGATAATTGTTTTTATCTCTTTCTTCTCTTGAATATCTCTCATTTTTATTTCTTTATTCGTTCACTATCGTTGTTCCAATTTAATGACAGGCATTTTTCTATTTCATCTACAGTCCATTGGAAAATCGATTTAAGTTGGCTCTGCCACTGATTTTGAGGCCGAGATACACTCCATCAGAGTACGGCGGAGACGAGATTGATGATCGGCAGGTGAATGCCGGTAAGATTGGTTTTTCCGTCCCCCCTCGTCCCGGAAATACCGAGTACTCAACCCCGGGACCCCACGACCGCGCTGCGCACGCTCTCACACCAACACGTAACCACGAACCTAACAAGGAACAATTAGGATGCTTGTAGCATTATTATGTCTTCATTTTGATGAACATGGTTTTTAGATCTGATTTATTCCAAATTACCAGTAATTTCTGGAAGACCCTTAATTAGGCACCAAAGTGGATTCTTACAGATTTAGCTCTACATGTTTACCTGAAAAAAACATATATTTGCTTCTTAGAAACTTGAGTTGAAGAAAGTATTGTTCCATCATTTACTTGTCAGATACATTTAATTTTTGCTTCTATTGTAAATATGTAAATCTTTCACTGCTACGCAAATCTTAACCTTATTTACTACCGAAGAATGTTAAGCAAACACAACTCGTATATATGTACTGCTTCTTTTATTTGTTCAGTTCTTCAATGTTTGATTCATTAAAATAACTAAATATATTTCTGTCCTTTTATTTCGAAGACGAAATCGATCAAAAGTGTTTCTAATTTTCAATCTGTTTTTAATTGTTAAGATGTCAGTTTGAAATTGTAATTAAAATTTGTTTTTTATTTATTATTTTCAAAATAATAAATAAAGAAAACATATTCTCTTAGTAATAATTTATTAATTCACCAACGCATTCACATCTCATCTTACGCTCCTTCTTGAATATCTGTTCATGTTCTCTCCGTCATTATAAGTGAAGGTGATTTGATGGTGCTACACTTATTAGTCAAGGGGCAGCCGGTTAAATCAGGGATTTAACTTGGTGTCTTGCCCAACGTTGTGAACCTATGGATGTTCATAATTGCAGCTAACCACCCATACTTGTTCCAGCAGAAGCAAAGAATAACTGCATGCGTTCTTCTCCCAGGAATTGTTGCCGTCTAGTAGCCATGATTTGGGTACCCCGACAAATGCGTGCGCGACAAATATTATTTACTTATTATTTACAATATACTAATTTTAATATTATTGACTTATGGTTTAAAATATTTTTGAATTATAAAATTAATAGATGCTTTTCAAAATTTTTTTATTTTTATTTACTTATTGCAAAAATATAATATAATATAATATAAAAAATATAATATAATGTTTAATTCATAATCAATGTGTTTTTTATTCTTTTGCTCCATTATATTAAATTAATATTGTCATTAAGATTTATATTGACAAAATATTTCAAATGTATTTTTTAACATTAACGAATTAATAATAAATCTTTAGAAACATGTGTGCAAACCCTTTCAGTGCATTTGTCGTGCGCGCATTTTTTTTGAAAAGCATCTATTAATTTTATATTTTTAGCAATAAGTAAATAACATTTGTCGGCGCGCATTTGTCGGGTCACCAATGATTTGAATCCGTTGATCTATTACCTTTTGGACTTCATCGAGTGACAGTCCTATAAACACGCACCGACAACTAGCTCCGAGCCGCCATCATCGACAGCTGTTCAAATATGTTTTGATATCAACTGGTACACGAATTTAGACTGTAATTGCAGCTGAGGGATCTTAGATCGAGTAAAGAGTACTGTTTATCAGGTGTTTTTAATCGTAGCACGTCAAAATGTCGCCGAAAAAAATATCGCAATTCAAAATTTCGCGTGCCCAAAAAAATGCTTTTGAACGTGGAAGTATTTCTGTTGTTTAACTTTAAAATTTTTTAATTATATTAAACAATTACTAACATTTTTAGGCCAAAGATACTATGGAAGAGCGACACTTTGACAACAATCGTCACTCCAAGACTGTGTAAGTTGAGTATCAACTCCAATAGTGAGTTGATAGGCACTATCGGAAAATTGTACCAATGATTCAAAATTTTTATAAATTGTTTTGGGGATGAGGAAAAACTTTATTTTATTTTGGAAACAAGATATCTTCTTTGAAAATTATTAATGGTGGTTTAAGATTGTAGAAGGTTTTCCCAAACTTTTTTCCTCTTTAGGCCTTGAAAGGAGGTATCTGACCACAACTGTGCCTAGGTGTTCAATCCAACCTAGGAAATTTGTTTTAGATTTATAGTCTAGAACTTTTTATTTTGTTTCATTTAGAGTTCTGGCTGTTTTGATGTCGTGAACAAAAATATCGCGAATCAAAATGTCGCGTGTCCAAAATGTCACAAACAAAAAAAATAGTTTTTTAAAATATGAATTGGATACAATTCACGAAATTAAGTATAATATTGTGTACTACCATCCGTTTTTCTTTTACTCACCAAAAAAAGGGAAGAAACGTTTATACAGGCATTAAATGTCTTGATAACTTTGAAACAAAATTTATGACCAAGATCATGTGTGATCATATGTGATCATGAAATGAGTGCTATAAATGCCTATGAGGAGATAGTTAATTTAGTTCACTGATCAAAATATAAATGGTTTTTAATATTTAAATATTTGAAAATATTCTTTATAAATTCATTTGATTTAAAATATTATTTTAGTAGAAAAATGAGTGGATTAAAACAGAAAACAGATAAAACAGTATTTTTAAAAATAAGAATTTTATTTGAATTTTATTAAAATTTGTAAATTTCTTTTTCAAATTTTAAAATCAATTAATGATATGATTAAAAAATTAAATATTTAAACATAAAAATTGAATATTAAATATAACGTATTTTCAAAAATTTCAAAAATACTGAAAATAAATTATAAAATGCTTATATTAAAATCCATTGTTTTTTATTACATGTAAAGATGTTGGCAGCCTATTTATCTGAAAACCATGTCATTATGGCATTCGAAACATTATGTGGATCGGAAAATTACTCTGAAAATGAAGTTTTATTAAATCCGATAATAAATTTTTGAAGATACTTTAATTTGTCGACCAAAACGAGGAATAGGCGTAAAAGTTCACTATTTCTACATAGTTTATGGAATTGCTATAAACAGTATTGTAAAATAAGATGATTTTTCAAAAACTATATTATTAAAACAAATTATAATTAATCCATTAAATTACACTCCCCCATGATTTCCAGATCAAATCACATAATCATCCAGATACTGAGGGGACTTCCGTACCCGCACCGGTCGTTCAGGGGAATCTGCAGCTACCTCTTGCGTTGCGGGTACACTCATTTCGTCTTCATTGACTGAAATGTGATCATCGGAATCCACTAACATCAGTTGTTGCCTTAGTGATTCAATCGTCTTCTAGTTTCACCCCAACTGCAGACTTCAACGATGTAATTGCATGCAGCTCCGTCCATGGTTCATCGCATTTCTCGCCGACTCTCAAATAAACATTCTCTCCAATGCTGAAAGGGTTTTTCTCCGTAGCGTTATACTCATCATTCGAGATACACTCCGAGATGAATTTGCTTTCAACCCTCGCTCATCTCTAATCATTGTCAGTCGAGACTTGGCATGGAACATCAATTCATAGGGCCCACATCCCGGTGACCCGTTGTACTGTTGTACCAAAACACACATTCACTGATCGACTTTGCAGATCTCGCTACCATTGTCTTAATGGTGTGGTTATTTCTCTCACACATGCCATTCACTTGATGTCGATAGGCTGCGGGGAACCCTCGCTCGATTCCCCATTTATCAAGAAACCGTCTCACTGGGGAACTTCGGTAGACAGCCGCATTATCGGAAAAGAAACTTTTCGGTGGTCCAAATTCAGAGCATACGCTATCTATTTGCTAACCTTTTTCCTCGGCGGATTCACTACGCAACTTTCTCAAAATACAAAATCTTGCTGCTGAATCCACTATGGTCAGATACGCGACACCATTGAAATAGGTCACATCGCTAAAAAGTTGGTACCATACCTCGTCAGTTGACAATTGCCCATGTCGATACTCAATTTGTGGGGCTGGACAGATCTTTGAACACTCAACAAATTGCTTGATAACTTCCTTAACTTGATCCGCCTTTACTTTCTTAGTCCCATATTTTTCCCTCAACAGTTCACTCGTCCTGTCGACTCCAAAGTGACAGATATCACGAATTTTCTTGATCTCATCAACACTTGATACTGATTTGCTTCAATAGCGTTTACTTCCACTTTCCTGTTTAGCCATTGTTTTGGAACCCTGGTAAAACAATTTGCCATATTCAATTGAGATTTTACCAATTCCAGTTCCAAATCCAGTTTTTCTTGATCTTTCAACTCATGATATCGAGTCTTTGGTGTAACAAATGTTCAGATAATGTGCGGGTTCTTAGGTCATGTGTATTCCTGAATACTGCCATGGGCCATCCATACACTGTTGCTGAGTCCGTCATCAGCTTGAACTTATGAAAGCCGCAGGTTATTGCCAAGTTTATTCCCATTATGGCCGCATCCAGTTCACTCATATTAATATGGCTTGTATCGTCTTCTTTCCTTAACCAAGCAGCGTCTTCAACGATATTCCCGTTAACGCTCATTCCCAGTACGCTCATTGCTATACTACTTGCATCTGTCCAAATGACAACATTATTATTGTAATTTACCACCCACTTGTCTGTTGCTGGATCTCCATCCATCCTCAGCCTTTGACATATTTCATTAACTTTCTCTATGATGTCTTTTGGAACTAATTCATCCCAGCCTATCTTGTATTTTGTGGTTAATCTCTGAATGTAGGCACAAGCAACTCGTAACCATCCTGCAACTGGTACATGGCCTATTCACTCCCTCAAAATTTCAAGTATTTCTCTTCTCGTTGCTTTCTCAAGCTTCCTAGTTACTAGCTCTTGGTCTCTTCTCCCCTGCAAATTGATTTTTACATTCAGTCCAAGCACCCTGACGTCGTTGTCTAAGCCAATCCGTTCTATGGGTTTAGACTCCAACCAAAACCGGCGAAAAATTCCTACTACATCCTCTGCATTACAAGAATTTTCCGCAATGAACACATCATCAATATACTCAGAAGCAGCTATCGTTTACTCTCCTTGATTATAGTTTCAACTGTCCTTGACATGACTTTTGGCGCAATGGATAGACCATACCCTAATCTGGTCATCATATACACTTCGCCATTCCACATAACCGCCTGATATTTCCACAAATTTGGAGCCACCCTTACTTGTAGCTAAGCCTTTTTAAAATTCATTATAGCGCAGATGGGTCCCAATTTTCTCTACTCCCGTAATAGTGACTGGCAACTGACATAACTTCTGTCCGGATAGCTATGAATTTGTTCGTTCAGTAACCTGTAGTCTAATACCGGTCGTATTCGTGTCGTTTTGCCTTTAACTTGTCGCACTCCCATCAAAAGTATCATGTTACGAATCTTCTCGTCTCGATTTTAAACCCACTTCATCAGAACACCTTCGCTTATTCACTCATTCACTTCATCTTGAAATGACTCTTTATCTTCATTGGGAATATCATAATTAACACATGAGGTTCTCCCACCCGGATGATCATCGACAAATCTCCATCGTGTGCTCAAATACCGTCCGTCAAATTGAGCTTCAAAATCATCTTCTTTTATCTGCAAGTATCTTCCGTTTTTCACTCCAGTTGCTGCAGTAATAGCTTCCAATTTCGCTCCATTACTACCAACTTTTATACAAACATCATCACCGCCTACCCGTATTGTCAGTTCACGTTTGAGAATAACATCATTTCCCACTATGATGTCGACATCTCCTGGCAGCCTTTCAACCATAATTGCTCCAACGGGCCCCAGGTTAATACCGTCAAATAGCATCTCATGTACAGGGTGCGGCAGCTATTTGAGAACAAAATGACATAAAGTTCAAAAAATGAATATACAACAGAAAAATAACATTTATTACAATTTAAAATTTTACATATATTAACACGT
>MQRK01181801.1:18279-35472 GCA_001938485.1 Girardia tigrina
CAATGTATTGAACATAATGGACTTTATTTCGAATCATAATCTTTATTGTGCGTTGTTTTATGAACATTTTAATTTTTAATAAAAAGTGCCCCACAACTTTTGACTCACCCTAATATCACAAAAGTGTTTTGTCGTTTACGTTTGCTGTTAAAAATCAAACAATATTTTGAATCATTTGCCTCAAATTGGTAAAGGGAAAGAGTTTAATAAGTGGATTCCACAAGAGTCGAATGAAAAACAGAAACAAAAGCATTTGGATGCTTGTTTGATGATGATTTCGTGTTATAAATGGGATCACTTTTTGAATCGAATTGTCACTTGAGATGACAAGTGGATCTAATATGATAATTGGAAACGTTCAGCGAGGTGGGTGGACATGAATGAAGCACAAAAACATAGTCAAAAGCACAAAATTCATCAAAAGAAGCTGATAGTGAGTGTTTGGAGGTCTGCCGCAGGTGTAATGACTTCATGAAACCTTGTTCATTGGTCACAACAGATGTCTACGGAAACCAACTGGAAGATATGATGCGGAAAATCAAAGAAAAAACCTCATTTGGTAAACAGGTCAACTACCATCTTGCTCTACGACAATAATTAAACCAAATACTTAAGATATGTTTTTATGCTGTGAAATTATAACGCTTAAGAAACCATATACTTATCCATATGATAAAATCATTGTAACAAGCAACTATGCGAAACAGTTTAACATTACATAAGTTTTGTAAAGAGTATCATAGTTCATCAAGTTGTGTCAAGCCTAAAGACACTAAGAGGCAGAAGATCCTAAGAGTCAGAAGACCCTAAGAGACAGAAGACCCAAGAGGCAAAGGACCAAATATATAGATCCAAAATTTTGTGGTTTATTTTGAAATTTTATCTGTTTTACTGTAATAGTATTAAAAACTTTTTTATTTGATTTTTATGTATGATTTTGTAATTAACGGTATTTAATAAAGTATTTTCGATAAATTATGTTGATCCTAAAAAAATTAAACGTTTTTTTCGAAGGTTAAATTATTTCGCCAAATATTGTAAATAATGTATATCATGTCTAAATTAATAAGATCGATGTAAAAATGAATTGCATGAAAATTTTATCCCTTAACCAATACATTAAAGTCCTGTTTCTCTACAATTAAATTAGGAATGTATAAAACGGGATCACAAGGGATATTAAATTACAATACATGTAATAAATAGTTTAAAATAGGAATTTTGAGTGCTCGTTAAAAATACATGTAAGAGAGTTTCGTTGTTAATTTTTTAATTTTCTGAAATAAGAATTTCGGGTTTTAAAAATTTAGAATTAGGTTAAAATTTAGAAAAATTTAGAAAAGGTTATTATCGAAATTAAAAAAAATAATGAAAAATAGAATTAAAAAAAGAAAATAAAAAAAATGAAAATTTGTTTAAATAACAAACTTAACCTGTTGTAGATTAATAAATTTTGTAAGTATTAATTTCTTTTTGATTTAGAATGGATGATAATTCCCAACCTAACAATACAGGTCTTCATTTCTTCTTCTTTTGAATAACTCTTGAACTTCTCCATGAAATTAAGTTCACCATGTCAGACAAGTAACTTCTCTTTCCTGATATTAGTAAAATTTCATAACTCATTGTTGCGTAATGGTGAGGAGATCTCAAAACGTCATTAAAGACAAATAAACAATTATAATGTGTCATAACCCGAGAACAAAAGTTTGTACACAAAATTACCGACAGATTCAGATTATTTGCAACTGTGTAAACCTTAAATGAGTTTTCAAACAAAATTAGTGAATTCGTTTTCATGTAAAACTAAAATAACATTTTGCACACTTCAATTTGTACGTTAGTAGTACTAAATTAATTGGTAACCGGATTAAATTTCCAATAAATCTATTTGAAAGTTAATCTTGTTCATTTTTTGTTCTAAATTTCAATAAACAATGCTTTATACAACATTCTCTTCATGCAACTTTTAAAATTCTTTCATAGAAGTCTCAAATCTTTTGTCCTTTCTTTCCTTCCATTTATTATCATTGCATTTTCTTTTATAAATTCTGTTCTTTCTTAGCATCACAATGAAAACCACCACTGTTTAAACCGTTCTTTTAACTATGTCAACACAATATTTACTATTGAAAATATATTCAGTTTCATTGTGTCCATTGCTGTTGCTGCATTTTGCTTTGGTTGTTTTTTGTTTAGTTGGTTTTGTATCAGTGTTGTTTGTGCAGCAAAGTCAGACTCAGACCTTTACAATTCTATCAGTCAGTTCAGATGATGACCACAAATCAAACCGTCAACTCTAGTCGCAAAATGTTCGTTGTCTTTTTGGAGTACGAAATTTGCCAAAATGTCTCAGAAGTGTCTTTTGAAGACGATTTATTTTTACGTGCTTTATATTCTATTCAATTGATTTGTCATTTGATATCTTTTGTCTTGTCCGTAGTTGCGTTGATCGTCGTATATTATTACGGAATTGCCGGATATCGGATGAATCGTATCCTTTTGATACTATGCGTTATTGAGGTCCTTTATAACGGATTCTCCTCCATTTATTATTTTCTTTTATTTTTCTTAAAATCTTATTCAAAGTTCAACATTTATTTGAATATAATTCTCAGTCTGTTAAGCCATCGGTCAATGATTCTTATTCGAAACTGGTGGACAGGATACATAGCCCTAGCAAGGTTTATTGTCATTCGTTATTCCTTCACAGGATGTCGTATCAAAATTATATACTCTCATGTATTTTTTGTTATTATCTCCATCGCCGGAGTTTTATACGCCTTGATATTTACAATGTGGTTTCAGATTATTGTAATAATTTGTAGGAATCTAAACAGATTTTCTCTTCATGTCTGGGACATTCATGGATCTTCAGTGACATATCAGATAACAGATGCATTGACTATGTTAATGGAGACAATTGTCCCTATTCTTCTCGTCTCGTTTTGTTCTTATATGACCTACAGAATTCTGAAAATGCCCCGAAAAATAGGAGACAGACATAGAAAAAATAATCCAAAAACCTCAAAGACGCTGTTGCTAATTTCGATTGTATTTGCAGTTTGTCAACTACCCTCAGCCTTAACTATCGGCTTCTGTTTCGTTGATAAAAAATCTATTCACAAAAAATATCCTAACTTTGATAACTTTTATCGACAAATTAAAGCGATTTCTTTGATTCTTGTGGCCTTAAATTCGGTCGGGAATGTTGCGATTTACTTTGCTAGAAGTACGGACTTCAAAACGGCCTTAAGGGACATGTGTCAGTGTCGTTGGAGTTTCGTTAAATTTCGTCGACTAAAGAACCCTAAGCATACCATGTCGTCTTGGAATTCCTACAGACAACGCAGCAGCCGGATAAGCAACGGCCAAGAACAGTTGTCGGAAATGTAATGTGATAAATATAAAATGATTCATACTTAAAGAATCTCAGAAAAAATTTTTAAGACTTTGAGTCAAATGAAATTTTTTTTTAAATTATGAGAATTAATAATGAAAAATAAAAGAGAACGTTTCTACTATAAAAAGTATTTGGAATATTTATGTAATATACTTTTTCTTTCGAACTTAAGGAGTTATTACATTTATTTTCCCAGATCCGATTCCATTCTTTTTCAGTAAATGTTTTGTATTACTCGGCCTCTCCTCTGGGGGAACAAAGGGAAGAACGGAGGGGAGATTCCTTTAGATTTCGAATGTAAATTCAGACTTAATTGAAAGAGGTTTTGATGGACTGGATCTCCGCGAGAGGTGTTCCATTTTGTTGGGATTAGTTGATCATTGCTTCTTAATTGTCCTCACATTTATGTGCCATTTGTGTTGAAAATAAAAGAGTATGAAAAAATTTTTTTATGTCTGTAAAAGTGAATAATAAACAGTTTAAAAAGAAAGGAAGAGCGTATGGAGGGTATTCTTTCGGCAGGATAAGGATCAGCTCATTAACTAATGAAAGTTTTATCACTATTTTATAACTGTTTAATAAAATATTTATGTGAAGGACGGGCTCATTCTTTAAATTTTTGAATAACTAATTTTTGTAAATAATCTCTAAAATAAGAAAAATATTTAAAATCAAAAGTTCTAAAACAGTTAAAACTAAATATCTTAATTAATTTAAAAGAAGAGTTATTTTCCTAAATAATTGAATTTTAATTATTTTGCATTTATTTTAAAAATTATTCCGAAGAATAACTTTATGAAATTTTTGTTGTCAGATATGTAATAAAAAAAGATAATTTAGATTTAAAAACCAGTTAGAAATTCTGCCAATTAAAATTCGATAAATAATTAATAAAATATATAATATATATATATAAAAACTGCTATTTAAAATTTTATAATTTATGAATCACTATTAAATAATAATAAATTTAAATATTGCTTAAATAAAATATTTTTGTATTTTAAATTCGTCAAGTGTATTTTAAATTCGTAACTTGTATTTCAAATAATAAAAATTGTATTTTAAATTTGCAAATTGTATTTTAAATTCTTAAATTGTATTTTAAATTTAAATATTGATAATAAATAATGCATTAAACTCTTTTGTTTGGTTAAAATAAATTTTGATTTTATACTGATTTTAAATTAAATTTTATCAAATAATAGAATTTTATAATATAAAGAGTTAACTTCTTAAATTTGTACAGGTATCGCTTAGATTGAATTCTCGTTGCATTTGTACCAGGAAGTTGAGTGTTTCTTTGATTATTGATTTATTGAGGAACATTTATAAATCTTTGTGCTACCTGTTGTTTACAAACTGAATACAATGCGCGACAAATTAATTTCAGCAGGCTGAGAAAGTGGTAATATGCTACACTGTTATCTACTAAGGACCACTGACAGAGGGTGATGAAGCATTCCATGGGTTGTGTGTGTAAATATGAATGGCAGAAAAAGTACACTATGTGTATCGCTGTATCACATACTGAATATGCACTGAGAATAGACTTAAAACTCACCTCACACTGCAGCAGACTGGTTTTGTAGCATAGTCATTTTAGCAATGGCAGACATCTCGCAAGGACTGAGAGAAAGAGTTATTGCTTTGAGCCAGCATATTGACAAGCCTCAAAGAGAGATTGGAGAAGCTGTGGGTGTACATCACTCTACAGTTACAAGGATCATTAACCACTACAAGAAGACAGGCTCATCTGCTACTTTAAGCAAAGGACATTGTGGCCGGAAAGAAAATCTGTCAGAATGAGACAAGAAAGCCATTATCCGAGAGAGCAAAAAAGACCCGCGTGCCAGTGCTCACTCTGTTCAAGCAACTTCTGGGATGATCGCAGCTAACGTTTCATTGAGAACCATACAGCATACCTTGTGGAAGGTGGACAGCTGGTTTTTCGACCCAGGAAGCTGCACTTCCTTGACAAGGGAAAATGCAAAAATCGATTCCAATGGACAAAGAAGCACATGTATGTATCACAGGAGATGTGGGGAGAGGTAAGAAATGACTCTTTATTGTAAGGCATGTCCTCCACTGTACCTGTTTATAATGTATTGTACCACAGGTGATTTTCACCGATGAGGCTGCAATTGAAATTGGTGCACAGACAGTTCAATTCGTTCGCCGTGGACAAAGAGAAGCACTCACACCTGTTATTTTCAAGCAGCAGCGTGGCTTCACAACGAAAGTGATGTTCTGGGGGGCCATATCTGTGTTTGGTGTGGGCCCTCTCGTGCTTATCACGGGCACTATGAACTCAGACAAGTACGTCGCCATTCTCACGCAGCATCATCTACCAGCAGCACAGCATTAGTTTGGTGGTTCACTTTGGCAACTTCTTCAAGATGGCGCGCCATGCCATAAGTCAATCAAGACGACGCAATTCTTGAATGCCAATGGCATTGAATGCGTAGCTTGGCCATCGTATTCACCAGATATGAATGCGATAGAGAACGTCTGGAATGTCTTGAAGAGGAAGCTGTTCCGGTTTGGCAGTGGTGGAAGCAGAGATGAGTTAATCACCAAAGCTACTCACATTTGGAATACCGATCCAATGTCATAGCAACAGCCACCGCCTTCGTGTGTCTGAGTTAGTTTTGAGAAAGGGTGGACACACCGATTACTGAAATATTAAATATTAGTCACTGGTTTCTTATTTCCTTAGAATATTCCGGTGGGTGCAAATACTTTACATAGCATTAAATTACATAACAATCCTAGATAGAAAGAAAATATACAGCGAAAGATCATTGAATACTTCTGTGTTTCGAATTGAAGCAAGGAAAACATACATGTAATAAAAATTCCTTGAGAGTCCAGTAAAAATAATTAGTTCCTTACAAACTAAGAACAGCTTTTTATGTAAAGCCTTTCTAATTGCGGGAAATATTTTTAAAATGTTATAAAGCAAATACGAAAGGGAAATGTTAAAAATAGTAATACACTTAGAAACATAATACAAACGAATCCTAAAGAATACTAAAGTATTATTACTGTAGATAAAATGGCACTACAGTTCCCCATCTCATTGTCACAAAGAGAATTATTCAAGAAGAAACTATTGAATATAAAAACTTTTGAAAATGAAACAGTTCAAAATAGGCAGCAACATACTTTTATTCCAAATAAGCCAAACTATTTTAATTTAAAGTGACACCCAACCCTACAGCTCGCGGGATACATCCGGCCCAGTTTAAATAGAAATAATAATATTTCGAATATTTGGTAACTCCTTATAATGAGACAAGTTGAGAAGAGGATTACAAATGTAATTGTAGATTGGCCTGTAGATAACATAATGATTAACTCAGGTTTTAATTAATTTATTTTCCATTATTGACAGATTTTGTTAGCTTATTGTTGGTTTCCAGAATAGATTTGAAACACCATTGGGTAAATAGTCTCTATCACATTCTCTAAATTGGCAACTACATTTTCCTATATTTTTAAAGTCATCACAAAATGCATTTATCGTAGAATTAATTTACAGTCTCAATGACTGAAAATGAAATCTTAAAATATAATTTAATTTATGCAATTAAATATTTTGTATTATATTTATTTTAATATAACAAATATTCTAAATAGAAATAAATCACTTTTAAAATCTTATTATCAATTTGTAAAAAGCAATCGTGACGATGAAAGCAATCAAGAATCTCAAAGAATTGGAGAGGATATCAAGAGTTGGATCGACAAATTCGAGTTTCCCATTTAGATTGATGGTTTAGAGGGAAAAGAAGTCCAACTCTTGATTAAAAGCAAATTCTACAGAGTTTGGTTTGATCAAATTCGATGTATGGCTACTACATGGTAAAAAGAAAATTCTACCAGGAAATCGTTTGATTGTTTCAGCTGCTGAAACCAAACAACTGACCCAGACGGTGGTCGGAGATCATGATCCAATCGATACATTTTGTTCAATGTTTTTCATTCTTAGATTACCGAAACAGTTAAAAAAGAAGTGTAACCAAGATTGGAGGATGATTTCACATTTAAAAGTGTAGTCATCATGACTAAAAATTTATCACCTCAGTAAAATAACCAAGATGTGGTTGCAGCAATTCACAAAAAAACTTCGATGTGTCAGATGCAGTCGGCTTGGGCCCTCACAAAATATGTGTAATGTTATCATTTATCAAAGTTAAGGTTTAAGTTTTATAAATACACTGTAAACTGTGAATAATAACTATATATTTTAAAAAGAATAATTGTCTTGTTTTGACTTCTTTTTCAGTAATAAATTCATAGTTCATCTCGATACGCCAACAATATCACCCCTATCGAGGTGAGACTTCGAGAGATAGAGCAACGGCAATCCGAACAGATTTGATGGGTGATGCCGGTGTTGCGGCTTTTTGTCCCTGGAACAAGAGGTCCAATAGATACTTTAAACTTTATAAGGTTTTTAATTATATTTATCATTTATCAATGACGAACAGCGGTTTTATTTTTCAAATATTTATTTATACAACAATTACAATTTACAAATATGGAGAAGTAGAAATTGCCTTAGAGATTTTAAGTGTCTAGTAAATTCTTTGTCGAGGAGTCTCACTTTTCGATATAGAATTCAATATTAAAATGAAATTTTAAATGTAAATACAATTATGATTTTATTATAATCAACAAAATTCTAAATAGTAAAAATTTAACAATCGATTTTAATAAATATGATTACTTTAATAAAAATTCCAACATAGCGTGCTAACTTCAATAATCAATGATCCACTATTTATTCCAACGATAATTTACAAATTTATCAATAATTTCAAATTTTCTTCTTGATCAAACAAATTTATAGTCTTCAATTTCTTCGCTATTAGCAGCATCACAACTTCAGTGTAAACATTTTCAATAGCAATTTCTGCGGGAAGCGTCATTCTTGATTAAAATGTTTTTGTATCCATATTCAAATCTTAAAATTAATTAATAGGACAAGAATAATATTAACTTTTCATTTCTCAAAATTTTATTGGATAAAAATGCATTAAGTAATTTTAAAATAAACATTAATTTTTTTAAATATATTAAATTCAATAAAGTTAAAATCTTTTACTAAAAATATTATTAAAATTTATAATTATAAAATTTTTAATTAATTAGTATTTAAAAATTAATCTTATTAAATTAATTTCATTAGATTTAAATAATTAATCAAGAACATTATTAACAACATCAATATCAGGTTTACAACATTTATTAATATCACAAGCGCATTCACTATTTGACATCTCTCTTGATCAAGTTTCTGAGTTCAAACTAATTATTTTCAATAAATGAAAATCTGTTAATAAAAATTATTAATTATAAAGAATCTAATTGGTCGAAATTAAATCTAAACATTTTTTTAAAAAAGAACATATTAAATTAATATATTAAAATTTTAAATTACATTAAAAAATAAATAATACATTCAAAATTATTTTAAATCTTTTTACTTTAAAATTAAATTAAATTATTTTTCATTAGTAAGAATCAAAGAAAATATCAATCATCCATCTGTGCAGGAGAGGCACAATCCGAATCAACATACACAATATCAACACACAATTCAAAACATTCCTCACAAACATATCAATCCCATCTGAGTAGGAGAGTCACCAATCTAAACAGCATACAAACAAAAAACTTACAACATTCCGAATTTTCCCTCACATTCGTAATGAATGATTTTCAAATAAACAATCTTCAGGAAAAATTGTCAATTAATCAACAAAATTTTCTTCTTTCAGAATATAAATTCTCTTCTTCAAAAATTGAAATCTTTTTTTTCCAAACATTGATATTTTCTTTTTAAAAATTGAAATTTTCTCATGGCCGTTCCTTTTTTTAAAAAAATTAAATTTTAATCAGTGTTTTGTATTTAAACTAAAGTCTACGTGGACTTCAATATTCTTTTATGAGTACTTGAAATGTGACTCCCAGTGAGTCACATACTTTCAACTTAAATTTCACTTTAAAAATATAAAAAAATGATTATTTAAATTTATTTCATGTAAAAATATAAATAATAATAAAATAATAATTGAATCTCATTATTAATTTTTAAACTTTATATTTTCACAACACAGGAGAAAGCCAACCAACAGATTACAGTCACCTTCGAAACCCAGGTTTACCAAATCACCAATAGGTACCGAATAATAAATTAATTAGTATCAATTTAAAAAATTAAATTTTAAAATTTACAAGCTAATAAAAATTTATAATATTGTTTATTATTATCGACGGTTTAATGGTCCTCTTCAGATCACGGTTTTTTCAAAGAAAGATACGTTATCAATAAATCATTTAAAAACTCCCAATAAAGTTGTTGAAAGCACATTTTGAACTTTCGATTTAGGATACAAAAATCAGTTGCTCTGAAAATGACGGTTTAACCATAGAATTAAATAAACAATATATTAAATTTTATTGGGTTTATTAATTTTTAATTCTAATCATTTCCCAATTTGTTTAAATTTTACAGGGGTTTTCACTCATATCAACACTTTTTTTCAGATTATAAACACTTTCATACATTTTATAAACACTTCTATTCAAATTATAAAGACTTTCATTCATCTTTATAAATATTATTATTCACTTATTAAATAACAATAAAAAAATCTAAAATTTATTAGTTATTATTAAAAAAATTTTATCAAAGGAAATATTGTCTTGTTTTTGAACATACAATACAATTTGGAGGATATCTAAAATATCTTAGATTGAACTTGAGTTGATTCTATTTTATGGAATTCATTGTGTTCCATTACTATACAGTTTTAAGTTAAATTTGTAAAATTAATGTACTATTGAAAAAATTTATTAATTTATTTCTTTTGAGTAAATAATAAAATAGTAAAGTTTACATTTATTTTATGTTAAAGAAACATTTTGACAACAGTGAACTTATCAGTCCAAAATCGTTATAAATGCAAATAAACAAATTCAATCGACAGATTCTACTGCCATTTTTAATATACATGAATAATTCAGCACTTCTATTAATATCTTCTGAATGATAATAATATTAATTTATCGATTCAGAAAAAAACATTTTATTTTATTACTCTTAACAAAATATATCATACATCAATTTTATATATCTATAACAAATAACGAAAAAAAAAAAAGTTAACCAAAAGAGAGAGAGATAGATAGAGAATAAGAAGGATAGAAAGAAAGAATGACACAGCATCCAGCACCAATCCGATCAATAGCAGACAGAGACACCGCCAAGTCCGGCATATCAATTCGGAAAATCGAAATTTTCACTGTCACACAAAATCTACAGCACACAAAACATTACGCACATTTATTAATTGTATAAAAGTCAAAATATATAATTATAAATTATTTTCTAATTCATCAGATTCAATAGAGATTTTTATAGATGTATTTATTTGTGTATTTATTTAGCGTGAATCAATGATATATATTATTATTATTCGTTAAATTTAATTGTTCGAATTCATTTTCTGTTTGGAATTTGTTTTACTGCATCAAACGAGTTATTATTGTCGACAGTATCGATTTTCGAATTGGTGATTGCTGGAATCATTTGATTAGTTGATGCGATAATGGGTTGTGCTCTGTCGAAAGACGAACGAGAAGCGCTCGATAAGAGCAGGAATATCGATCGGAAGTTGAAGGAAGATGGCGTGCAGGCGGCCAAGGACGTCAAATTGCTGTTGCTAGGTGAGATTGATGGGGAATGATGGAATTATTGAGTTGCTATGGACGCGATTGACGAACGATTGTTTTGTTGAAGGAGCCGGGGAGTCGGGCAAGAGCACCATCGTCAAGCAGATGAAGTAATAGCGATTGTGGTCGATTGATTGAATGATGCGGCGATTGATTAATTAATTAATTAATACTTAAAATTAATTAAAAATATATTTGAAAAATAAATAAAAAATAATTAAAAATAAATGAAAACATAATTTATAAAATAAATTAAATAAATAAAAAGTAAAATAAATTTAATTAAAAAATAATTTTGAAATTAATTTAAATAATAAATAGAAAAATAATACGTAAAAATTTTATAAATTTATATTAGAAATAATAAAAATAATTGATAAAAAATTTATTAAATGTAAAATAAATTAAAAATTATTAAAATTATTTTGAAATAAATAAACGTTAATTTAAAAAATAAATTTAAATAAAAATATTTTTTTAATGAAATAAATTTTATTAAAAAATAATTAAAACTAAATGAAAAATTAATTTATTAAAAAATTAAATAAATTTAAATTGAACATAAAAATTACTTTTATATAGAAAATAGTTTAAAATAAATAAACAATTTACAAAAAACTGAACACCATTTTTCAAAACTTATTTTTGTAAATTACTTAAATTAATTTCTAAAAATATTCTTTTATTTCGAAATAAAATATCCATTTTTATAAATTGTCAAAATAATCGATTAAATAAACAATTAAAATTAAAGAAAATTGATTTTTATTTTTGTAAAAATATTCTAAAATTATTAAATATTAACTGAAAAACAAAACAATTAAAAATTAATAACAATCGAAGAGTAAATTATAATAATTGATTGAAAAATTATCGTACATTAACTGAAAAAGTAAAAAATAAACAGTAAAAGAAATTAAAAAAGTAATTATTTAGAAATAAATTGAGGTGCGGAATTAATTTCGCGTTAGAATTAATTATTTTAAATTACTAAATATTTACTAAACTAAAAATATACATATAAATTTAATAATAATAAAATATAAAAAAACCAAAAATATACACAAAAATTAATAATAATAAAAAAAACCAAAAATATACAAAAATTAATAATAATAAAAAAAAAACAAAAATATACACAAAAATTAATAATTATAAAAAAACCAAAAATATACAAAAATTAATAATAATAAAAAAAACCAAAAATATACAAAAATTAATAATAATAAAAAATAAAAAAACCAAAATATACAAAAAATAATAATAAAAAATAAAAAAAACCAAAAATATACAAAAATTAATAATAATAAAAAATAAAAAAACAAAAATATACACAAAAATTAATAATTATAAAAAAAACCAAAAATATACACAAAAATTAATAATTATAAAAAAACCAAAAATATACAAAAATTAATAATAATAAAAAATAAAAAAAACAAAAATATACACAAAAATTAATAATAATAAAAAAAACCAAAAATATACAAAAATTAATAATAATAAAAAATAAAAAAAACAAAAATATACACAAAAATTAATAATAATAAAAAAACCAAAAATATACAAAAATTAATAATAAAAAATAAAAAAACCAAAAACAAAATAAAATTTAAACAATATTATTTTATTTTAATTGTAATTTTATTGGAACATTTACTATTGAGAACATTTAAACAAGTCTCATTTGAATCTTTATTGCAATTACATTTAGAGCCATTACAACTCTCAGAAAGTCTTTCATCGTTTGCCATCGTTCTAATTGGTTTTCTTATTTCTRTTTTTAATCATGATTATTCGAACAATYTTTCTAARTYATTTTTTAAAATATTTAACCTCTAAAAAATATTAATTAAAAATAATAATTTTTACCATTTCTCAATAAATCCCAAAATAATAAAAATGTCATCAAATTATTAAAAATACAGTTAATTTAAATTTTACCAAAAAATATTAAACTAATTTTCATTGTTAAAGTAAAAATAGGAACTTATTAAATGATTATTTTAATTATGTTCGAATAGTCGATCACTTTAAATTCAAATAAAAAATACCAATTTCCATCTGGGTGGAGAATCACCATTCTGAATTCAGCATACTCAAATCAACACACAGCAGCACTACATTCACACATTCACGCAATTTAAAATATTCCTCACACACATTTTAATTTTTTTATGTGTGTTGCTGATTTATTTTTTTATGAGAAAAACGGGAAACGATTATCATAACAGATCCACGATGTCATATTCGACGATTAATTCGTATCTTGGAATCGTATTACGATTATTATTATAAATAATAATCATTTCATTGATTAACAATAATTCGATATTATGAATTAACATTTAAAAATAAACTAACTAATTCATTTCAATTCATATCCTATTCCAAAATTTTTTTACCGGAACGCGTATTATACGCGTTCCGGTAAAATTAATCAGCACAACACCAGTGGTTAGGGGTATTGGTTAGGGTTAGGGGAATTTTTAGTTCATTTGTTGGAATTTACTTTTTTGTTAAAAATATTTCTTTTGTTGAAATTAGTTCCTTTGTTGAAATAAAATTTTCTGTTGAAATTAGTTCAGTAACCCATATATATATATATATATTTTTGGTTTCAGATAATAAGAATTAAAATATTAATCATCCATCTGAATAAGAGAGACACAATCCCAAATCAATATACAACATTCAAATATGCAAATAATAGGGGCTGTCCATAAATGATGTCACGCAATTTTAGCAAATTTCCAACCCCTCCCTCTCCCTCGTCACATTTCGTCGCAAAAAGCCTGACACCCTCCACCATCGTCACACTTCGTAACAGAATTCTTTCACTAATACTTCAGCATTTCGATTTGACGTCACATTTCCCAAAACCTTCCTCCCCCCATCCTGCGTGACGTTTAATTAAAAAGTTATGTCCATTTTCTTTAATCATATTTCGACGATATTTTGGTTCACAGAAACTGATCGGTGTTGTATACAACCCGTGTCAGTTTTCTTTCTCTATATCTCCGTCTCATAACGTCCATTTTTTCTTTCAATTAATAAATCAAGGAAGGACAATTTCTTATCTTGTTCTTTCTCCACAGTAAACTTTACATTTGAATGCAAAGAATTCATGTATTTTAAAAATGGAGAAATATCTGTTTCATTTTGTTTCACGCGTGACGTGTGAAATTAAAAATATGAACTTATAAAATGATTATTTTAATTATGTTCGAATAGTCGATCACTTTAAATATAAAAAATACCAATTTCCATCTGGGTGGAGAATCACCATTCTAAATTCAGCATACTCAAATCAACATACAGCATCACTACATTTACACATTCACGCAATTTAAAATATTCCTCACATGATTAAAATGATTTTTATTTCAATAAAAATGATCACAACACTCACAAATAGTTTAAAAAATAATAATTAAAAGATGTTGTTGAAATTAATTCTGCACCCCTTAAACAAGAACGGATGGTCGAAATCATTTATCGAACAATTACCTCATCAAACTTTAGATAAAATATTAAATGAGTCAAATAGTGATAATAAAAATCTCAATAACACGATTCATCAAACCATTTCCCCTAATACAAATTATAATCCACTTGAATCATTAGGGCTTTCAACATTTACAATCATCGATTGTGAAAAGTCTGATCCCAAATACCATGAATCTAAAAATTATTTCCCAATCATATAAAATTCGTGATATGTTCAGTGGGGCTATCCGTCTCTTTCAATGGTACTGAGCCTCTAGGCTCTCAGAGGGTCCACCCAAACTGAAGAATCACTGGCAGCCCCCCGATAGGCCTACGGGGTCGGATAGTTTCGATCTCCGAGATGTTTTTGGCTTCCCTGTGAGAAACGACCGCCCATGGTTGTATAGCCATGGATCTGCACTCCTCTGGCTGTATTCCTGTACATCTGAACTCACCCTTGCAG
Organism: Girardia tigrina; assembly: GCA_001938485.1. Classification (NCBI taxonomy): domain Eukaryota; kingdom Metazoa; phylum Platyhelminthes; order Tricladida; family Dugesiidae; genus Girardia; species Girardia tigrina. The sequence goes on from MQRK01181801.1 coordinate 33,381, forward strand.
TTAGATCTGCGATCCTACAAGTCAGATGTGTTTCTTCAGTACCTATTGCTTCTTCCACCGCCGTCGAGACAGTCAGTTATCTTCATGAATTGAATCTAGTTGCCTGGAATGTTGAGGTTGTCTGCGACTATTTCTTCTGTGGTATTTACTGTACTGGTTTGCGCTGGACTCATCGTCGGTTCTCCAATGTCTTCTGTCTCCTCCAATTTATGATCTCGGTACAGCTGCCTTGTCAGCCACCGCTTCGTTGTTGTGTCGCATTGAGCTGATCAGGATTAGCGGGAGCGGACACCGCGTGGTCCCTTTTCATGTGTCTGTTCAGCTCCTTCTTTTCGGCAAACTCCTTGTAGCATCTTTCTGCTGGACATTGGTGACGCTTGTCTCTCTCGTTGATCAGTTGTTCTTGTCCTATTGAGTCTTCCTGATCGAATTAAGGAGTTTGTGTATGTTTCCCTCGACACAGTAGGATCTCTGTCATTGATGCGGTTAATGAAATATCAGTACACCGCATCATTCCCAAATGGCCACTGTATGTTCACTCGAAGACATTCCGAAATGTTCAGTAATAAATCTCCCACTCCTCTCGGTTTTTGCTCCGATCTTGTTTATAAATACACGTGCAATGGGTGTAACGCCACAATCATTGGAGAGACATCTCGTCATCTCTGTAAACAGATCAAAGCGCACAGTCGGTTGGATAATGGGAGCAATATTGCCGAACATAATTTAAAATGTAAAAAGGAAATCGATAAAATGATTTTTAAATTCTGTGTGACGTGTGAGGCCTCATTAATAAGATCCATGGATCCAAGAATTAATACTCAAGCTTCACACTCAACTTCTCTGTTAAACATTTACAAATAGAGCCTTTATTACACAATTGATTACATAATCACCTTTCTCATATACAAGCTGCAAAAAACCAGTGTCAATTCAGTCTGAAGATGCCGCTGGGTGATCCGCCGAAATTAATTACGAAAATAAATTGTGAAAAATGGCGTTCACTTTTTAATAATGAATATAAATTGCCATTATTTTTTACATTCCTTAATTTATAAAAAATAAATAATTGCAATGCAAAGTAATCAAAATAAGTTCGAAATAATTTTCTAAAAAATAAATACATTTTAATTAAATAAAAATTAAAAATAATTTATAAAAATGAAATAAATTATATTAAAAATAATCAATTAATCGAATAAAAGTAATTAAAAAAATAGTTTAAAATAATCAATCATAAATATTGAAGCGATTGGTTATCGCTCTCCACTGACGATTAATTATTTTATACTTTTTCTAATAATTTTATAAATATTTAATAAATTATTTTAATTTACTCTTCGATTGTTATTAATTTTTAATTGTTTTGTTTTTCAGTTAATATTTAATAATTTTAAAATATTTTTACAAAAATAAAAATCAATTTTCTCTAATATTAATTGTTTATTTAATCGATTTTGACAATTTATAGAAATGGATATTTTATTTCGAAATAAAAGAATATTTTTAGAAATTAATTTAAGTAATTTATTAAATATTTTTAAAATTATCAAAAATTAACCGAATAAAAATTATTGCAACAATTATAAAAAAATTACATCAGAATTTTTTAGAAAAAAATCAAAAGAATTCATTGATTTATTTTAAAATTATCAAATTTTTACTGAAAAAGTTTTATTAGAAATAATTTCAAATATTTTTTTAAGTATTTTTAAAATTATTAAAAATAATAAAAAAATCGAATTTCTAATAACAAAGGAACGAAAGAGACATTTAAACAACTTAAATGAGGAATATGTGAAAATTCGAATGTTTAAGTTAAATATTTCCATAGATTTACACTCTTGTTTGAAGAGATTGGAGAGCGATAACCAAATAAACACAACAATTAAATTATTTTTCAATTAAAACAATAAAAAATAACTAAATAATTAATTTGAGAATAAATGAAAATTATATAAAAATAAATTATTAAAAATCACAAATTAATTCATAAATATTCACAAATTAATTAATAAATAATCACAAATTAATTAATAAATAATCACAAATTAATTCATAAATAATCACAAATTAATTAATAAATAATCAC